>DF237586.1:0-48449 GCA_000708835.1 Klebsormidium nitens
TGAGTGAGAGTGGATGACTTGGAACGCAGAGTCAGTGTGCCAGCCTGGGCCGGATGATCATCATGTTGGAGGGGCGCCACCACTGCCAGGAGGATTGGATTCGATAGCATATTTAATCAAGAGCAAGCGTTCAAGCTTGCCATACGGTATAATAATACAGGCATTGGGGGAACAACTGCACACGAACCCTTCTTTGGCTTCGGTCAACACACCATGGGCACTCTAGAAGGCACTCATTGACGCACGTCTGAGCAATGCACTGCTGCACATGGGTGATGAATGCAGGACATACAAGAAGCTGGCCATGCGCGCAGGCCAAGGTGCTTGCAGGAGCCTGATGGGGTGGTGCAATGTTCGGCTTTGTCAGATACATCATCCTTCTTAGCATTGACCTCTGTAGCTTCTTCTGTTCTCTGTTTCTTGTGGTTTGGATCCTTGGCTTCTTGCTGTTCAGCTTCACAAGCTTCCAGTTTCTGCGAACTCTCTTCTCGACCCTCACCATCTGAGGGTTGACCGGCAAGTAGGCTTCTAGCAGCATTGTAGAATGTGGAGTCGATAGAGCGCCGTTCTGACCAGGGACATGCCCATGCATTGATTGAGGTACAGACATACGCCCAAGCTTTCTCAGGATTCTTAGCTTTGACAGCGGCCTCAACCTTTTTAGCATGTGGGAAGTCCACTTGAAGAGAGCCTCAAATGGGCACTTCAGCAACCTGCTCTCTGGTTATAGATCTACCTCCCTACCAGCGACTGCTCCTCGAATCTTTGCCCATGTAGAAGCCCCCAGGGCTATCAGAGCGTGCTCTTTTCCTTTGAGATCCTGGAGCCGCACTGTATGGAGTGGCATCCTGGCAGCGTCTTTGCTGAGCGGGCCATGGACTGGTGGTAGCTCTCAAGCTGTCGTCTTGGAAAGCAGACAGGCGATCAGTGATGCTCTAGCTCAACAAACTATGAAGGATCAGCACTCCAGCCTTCTAAGACAGAGGGTGACAAGCGGCAAGCCAGTCGCTGCCCCGATGGCCCAGGCAGCGGTTAAAGAAGCAGCCAGTGACACCAAGTCCCCCGTGCGGTCAGAGGGGTACCTGAACGCTAAGGGGCACAACGGTCAAATCAACCGCGTCTACTACTCTGTCCCCAAAGGCCAGGTTTGGGTCTTACCCTCACACCCTTTCTAAAGCTAGGTCTTTTGAAGGCTCTGACCATCAAGAGATGGACATATGGGTGTCAGTGCAGCGCTAGGCAGAACAAGTGACGTGCAGGAAGTGTGTTCCAATCTGTGCTCGATGCCCAAACCTAGTTGAGAATGATGTCTGTGGTCAAATATGAATCATGCCGACTGTAGCCATTCCTGCGTCTTGGTACAAAGCCGGTTTCTAGAGTCTGACTTTCTCGAGCTTGTGGACAGGGACACTTTCAACTTATGACTCGCTCTGGACACTCCCTCAAAACTCCTAACTTGCCTAAACTGGTGCACACATCGTGATCGCCAGTCTGCTTGTATGCTGACTTCATGTCGCATGTCCCTCTCGCAGGCTGCCACTCAGAACGCTCTGTACTTTGTTGGGGACTACGTTGACGGCGACGGAGACGCCCTGATTGAGCGGCTTAACACCGGGGAGGGCGTCGCGGCGACTCTCCTCCCAAAGTTAGACCCGGGGTCAAACCTGTTCATTGTGTACCCCTCCATGTACCAGGACCGCATCTGGGCGTGCTACACCAGCATGCTCCCCGCCACTAGCCGCACCGGCGAACCCCTGGGCTTCGATGGGAAAGACCCCATGGCTGCGCGGCAGCTGGGGGCCCTGCTCCAGGACGCCCTCCGACAAATTTCGGCCTTCCCTGAGGGGACCCAAGGGGGGAACGAGGAAGCGTCTGCGAACAATGAAGCGGGCCGGTCAGCAGCCGGACTGCCGGTGGGACATACGGAGACGTCCGTTCCCGGCGTTTCGGCACCCTCCGCTTCCGCGTTGCCCACTTTCGTCATGGGCTTCTCCAAGGGTGGGGTCGTGCTGAACGAGATCCTTGCAGAGATAGCCGCTCTGGAGGACCGCCGGCCAGCAAGCGGCGCCAGTGGGCGAGAATCTAATACCGTGGGGAAGGTGCGCTCATATACGAGTTCGTCTGGAGGGGCGAAGTCCTCTGGGGAGGGTTTCAGCGGAGCGGAGGCCTTCCTCGAGAGCATCACCGAAGTACACTATGTCGACGTCGGGCTCATCTGTCCCGGCGCATACCTTACCGACCCGCAAAAGCTGAGCAACGTGGTGCGGAGGGGGGCAAGGAATCCTCTTACGATCGGCCTACATGGAACCCCCCGGCAGTGGGAAGAGAGGCGGCGGCCATGGATAGGGGAGGAGAAGGACCGCATGCTGGCGACCCTGCGCGCAGAAGCAGCGGCTGCTGGTGCGAACAGTGGCTTCGAGGTCTTTGAGAGGGGCTACTGTGAAGGGGGAAAGGTTGGCATGAGAATGCACTTTGAGATCGTCGATCTGGCGGACTTTGGACGGCCAGGACCGGCATAGAAAGATTCGGGATATTGTACAGGAAGCACTGAACTTTAGTGGAAGGATTGTGTTGTTCTGCTATTTCGCTGTAAGTCTGCTCTACACTCGAACTAGGTGAAGGAATAGTGCACCGCTTCTGAAAGGACTCCATGGTGGCCAATGAAGCGCACAATGTCCTTTTGTACAGGCGTGTACTCGAGGCCAGCGGGGTTGAAAGATTTGACATGCTCGTCAAAAGCTTCTTAATCAAATTACGGGCCAGACCAGGTAGTGGACAGTTGTGCTTGCATGCAACCGCGTGACATGCATACATAGTGCATATCTGATCGATATTATGCGACTGGTGCAGTAGGGCGCAATCAGCTGTTGCTTACAGACTATGCCCAAGGAGTTTTGGATTCCGACATTCCCGTCATTACGATCGAGGCCGGATTAAGAGACCATCAAGCTTCATATGGACGGTCATGCTGCCATGGGCCGCATGCAGATTTGATTCGTCTATTGCCCGCATAATTGCCAAAATGTATATGTACGTGTGTACGTTTTGCATGATGTGTACTTAGTATGACATGACTATAATATACATCGGGCTAGTCTCATTGCAAGCACGAAAGTTGCAAGTTCATGCAGGAAGCAGCATGTTATCTTTACAAGAAGTCAGGCCAGGCTGGGCCAGGCTCGGGTGGAATGTAGCACGGGACCTTCTTTGGCATGGAATTGTTATCATATCAGCTAGCTGCAGCAAGCTCCGACAATCTGCATGAAACCGCAAATGCGGGTGTTACAGCCCTCGGCGCAGTCATAGTATTTGTATATGATCTCCAAGTCTACAAATCGACTAAGTATCATTCAAATTAGTTTGAAATACGTCGGCCCGTCATGTAGACCCGTTGGTCTTCACACGAGTTCCTCCCAAAAATTTGGAAGGAAGGTATTCAACGGACACGAAATACTACGACACCGTGTCAGGACACAAAAGATTAGATCTCGTGCTCGTTTGCACGGACTCACGAATATTGCCTGCGGCCAACGAGGCTTTGACCAGTGACCGCAGTCAGCCAGCGTCACGAGTGGCGATTCATGAGAAACCGCCACCATTCCTTTTTTACCCCAACAACTTTCGACAGACAGGGCCAGCTATTTACTGACCAGAGAGCCTTCCGCATGGACTACCGTTTCCGTTTTCTGCGCCTCGCAGGCTGCCCACTTGCGGCCGTCCCGACTGCATCCAATCCCTGGTCCGAGCAGCCAAAGAGATCGGGGCTCAGCTTGAGCTCCTGCTGCAGCGTGTACTTGAGCTCGATGGGAATCTCGTCCGCCAGCCGCTTCAGCAGCACCTTCCAATAGGCGCCCACTTTGATTTGCAACCCCTCCGCCCGTTCTAGCTCTGCCGTTGCAGGGGCCCCAAACCGCTGCCGTAACCGTGTCCTCGCCTTGCCCACGCTGTCCTGCAGGTAGTGCGAATTGCTCGTAAAGATCACTGTCCGCCCCTTCTCCTTCGCCCGCTCTACGTATGCCAGCCCGCTCGCTTCAAACCGCGCCAGGCCATCTTGCAGAGCTCTTCTCCGTTGCTGCACCATGGCCGAGTGCTCGAGCGGCAACCCCTCAAGCGCCGCAAGCCCTTCGGTCAGCGCGGCCGCCTTGACTTCTCTCACCAGCGCACAGCAGGTCAGGTGCGCCTTCCCCACCTCCTCCTGGACCAGCTCTCGCAGTACAGCTTCCTCGCCCCCGACAGAGCCCCCCAAGCCGAGCAGCTTAATCACGATTTTGTCTCGGTAGCTCTGCTCATAGAACTGTGAAGCCCTGGCCTGGAGCCGCCCATAGAAATTCTCCAGCACCGTTGCGACGGCCGACGACGGCCTTTCGCCCCAGCACTCTTCCCAAGCCAGGGCGCCCCCTGCCTCGGAGGCTTGGAGGAACGAGAACGATTGCGGAGCTATTAAAGCAGAGGGAGCGCCGTTCGTCGTTTTGGAGACGCGCCGCCGTTTTGCAGTGCTCTGCCAAAGTAGAAGAAGCGTGCTTGATTTAGTTGCATCATTGCGTAAAATTGATCCCACAGGAGGTGGCGTTGATTCTGTCGAACGCACGGCGAAACATAAAAGATCTTGAAAATTGAATAAGCAGTATTAAGGAGAACACGCCGAGGACCAGAGGTGGGAGAAAACTGCACGGACGAGCATGACAAGTCCCCAGAGGTCCTGGTCCATGACATGGGGCAATCATCAGACAGCTACACAGGAATAGAAGGATACCAAGACGCACCTGGTGAGAGGCATTTTGGCCTGCCATAAGGACGCCAATGTCAAACGCAGGGCCTGCTGCTGGAAGGGAAGCGGTGGGCGCAATACAGACTGCTGGGGCTTGCACTGGAGGGCTGTAAACGGGGATGGGGCTGAGCGAAGGAAGCACACTGAATGGAGCGGTGTAGTAAGGGTATGGAGCTGGTGTTAAGTAAGGATATGTATAAGCCGCCGGCTGGAAGTAGGTGACAGGGTTCACAACCAGCGGACAGGGTGCTGCAGGAACCAGCGGCGGAGAGAGCAAGGGGGGAGCTGGGGCGACGGTAGGGGGGCTGTCTGTCAGGCCAAACTCAGCTAGAAGGCTTTGCGTCTGAACTGTGTCTAACTCAAATAGGAACTTTCCGTTGGTGTAATAGTTCGCCTGCAGGATTGGCCCAAACACCTCCTCGGTGAGAACAGGGCACTGCTCCCATAGCTGCACTTGGACCTGCAGCAAGCAAGCATAGAAGTATGGACATCAACATGGACAACGACGTTGCCTTCTCGAAGACCCGTGAATTTGGGGGGCTGTCCCTGTAGAAGCAGATTGAAGAGAGGACCCCCTTAAAGCTTACAGACCATCTGTGCAAGTCTGTTCACCGAACTGAGCGACCGGAATGTGCAGTCTTTGAAGCACGTTACCAATGCGGCAAACAAAAGGCCTCCGGCTCTCTCACCTGAGCGGGAAACCGAGTTGCAGAGAAGTTGTTGCCACTCCAAGCAGTTCTGTCAATCTCAAGGCCACCATTGCTGGTCGCACGGAAAACCCCGCTCAAGGTTCGGCTTTGGTAGTTGAAAAGAAAGAGCGGCAGCCCCGGAGTTATAAGGCGGACATAACTATAGTGATTAGAGGGGAGACCTGAAGAAAAGGCACCACAATGTCAATGCCAGGGACTCTAGCGACCTTTGTCTTGACAGAGGCAACCTTTCTTTATGGAGGACACAGCATTGTTACATGGTATGCACAGCTTTGTCTATCTTGAGCACTCCTTGAACAACAGATAAAGTGTCGACTGGCCGTCTGGGTTGATTGTGGACAACCACCGTAGTCAGAACAAACACGTGAATATCAGACATGAGATGCTTTTTAACATGGCTTAGGCAGTCCACGAGACCGCAGACCCACCGAAAAGGCCCTTGCGTAGACAATCTGACTCTGTAGAGTTGGTGCAGCCCAAGATCACTCCGGCAAGTTCGGTGCAGCTAAGTTTTCTGCTGGGGGGGACGAAAGCTTGATGCCTCAAATGAGGAGAAAGGCCATACTTCTTCGCCCCCATCCTCAACGAAACAATAACCAGCCTCGTGCCCTGATGGCAGAGGAACTCTTGAGCAACTTTCGCGCAGGCTCTGAGCTCCGTCCGTTTCTGGGTCCGAAGTCTGGAAAGTACCACAGCGCACGCTCCTTGCACAATCTGGCCCACTTGCACAAAACAAATTAAAGCTTGCCACACCGGGCTGATCACTTGCAAAATCCGGGACGAGCACAGCGACACCAATCTACCTAAACGATCGCCATCCACAGGAGGGATATTAGATCTGAAGCTGCGTAGTTTTAGCCCCTCCCCCTTGGCGAGCTCGCAGAAAGAGGTCACCGTTCCCAGGGAAACGATGACAATGGGCTCATGATATCCAGAAGCGCTAAGTTAGCTACCTCATCAATGACATCGAGTCATGCTCTGCCATGCTCTGCCTGCATGTGCACATGGCGATACCTATATCGAGCTGGCGGCCCGCCGGCGCGCCTTTGCCGAGGCGCGGCCGCGCCGTCCGGCACAAGGCGGCCGCGCGTCGCCTCCCGGCACAAGGCGGCCGCGCGTCGCCTCGGGCATGATGAACTTACTTATCGGAAAGGTCACGGTGCTCACTGCACGGCGCACGCACGCTTTCGAACAGGTCAGAATCGAAGGGATTGCCCAGGACTGCCCAAATTTCGTGATCAGGTGCTCCGCATCTGGCTGCGTTGCCTTCACCTTGAACGATGTCACCAGTAGTCAACCTCTCTCATGGTTGAAGAAACGACGAGGGTGACATTGAATCAACACGTTTGCTCAAGATTTCGGCTGACGCTGACAATCCCAAGAAAGCCACTAGGGGGCCACTAGTGGCAGTAGTTCCGCTTTTAGCTGAAGGGCAATGGCGGCGGAGTATGGGAATGACAAAGAGCGGCTGGACGGAGTGATTGGAACGTATCGGGCCAAAAAGGCGGACTCGTTTCCCAATGTGGAAGACCTGACGCCAGCAGAGGCACTCTCTCTCAGCCCTGAATCTGTTCTGTTTGTTGATGCAAGGAGTGATGGAGGTAAGCGTTCAGTTTCTTTGGCCACCATAGAAATTTGTGTCAGCATCCTAATTCCAGGGGCGTCAGCGAATTCTAGAGATGAAAGGGTCCGATCGGAGTTTCAGCAAGCTCCAAGGTGAGCCTGTGTATGATCTTCAGCATCATATTAAAGTACTCCTTCCTCATGATGTTGGTCACTCCTTGTTTCGCTGATGGTTGATGATCAATCAGGCAAGGCTGTCAATCCAGTCAATCTGCAGACTCCACAAGGCTTATGTCCAGCCTCCTCCTATACTGCAGAGAGAGCCATATCCACAATCCCAGGAGCTGTAACAAAGGAGGAGTTCTTGCGGGATGGAGAGAAGCTTGCAGCCGGGAAGGACCTGGTCGTCACTCACTGCGCCCTGGGCGCAAGAGGAGGCAATCTGGCTAAGCAGATCAAGGATACACATCCAGACTTGAAGGTGAGGTCAGTATGATATTGGCTGTTGAGCCAATAGTTGGTTCAAGTCAGCTTGGCAGAATCCAGGACAAGCAAGACAATGGCTGCTTTTAACATTTTGAAAGGAGTCTCCGCCAGATTTGGAAAAAAAGGACACATTTCTTGGTCAATCAAGTTCCATAGGTTGAACCCATTTGAGATCCTCTATGAAAGGTAGATCTTGTTGCCCTTTTGCAGGTCAAGAATCTCGAAGGTGCCCTCCTTGCTTGGGCGCATGCAGGTGGGCCTCTTGTTGATGCAAGTGGTGCACCCACAAAGAGCTTTCACCCCGGTGGTCCTGGACAGCTTAAGTTTGCACCAAAAGAGAATGGTTATGAGGCCAAGCTCGAGGAGCAATGAGGACCTTCAGCCCAGGTTAACTATCAGACGTCAAGTCTTCTTGCATATAGTGTATTCAAGTATTCAAGATTCGCTGTGGCGGTTGCGATGGTCTACTCTGCTTGGGTTGTTTGTTGAGTCGACAGATGAATTTTGGCGAGCTATTATAAAGCACACGTACTCTTGGCTTGTTGAACGCCTGTTGGATGTTTGTACACTGTGGCCCTTACTTTGTGCACGTGAAGGAAGACATAGCGGTAAGAGAAGGCTGCCGCACCTATTTTTGGCAGGAGCAAGCCAGCGCCATCCGGCCTGATCTGAGGTGCAACCGCACACCGAATCAGCGGAATGATTGATTACGTCGCATATGTACCCATTGATGTCAATGAAATACGTTGGTGAACGTCAAAATTTTAACCTATGACCGAATTCCGCAAAGTCCCGGCTTCTGGCGGGCCTCCGCGTCCAACGAATTTGATGATGTCAACATTTTGAATGTCATATTCTCTCAAATGTTCGTGTCCTGTGTCCTTGCCTGAGACCTTAAATATCGCACTGTGTATGCTGTGATCGTGTAATAGCTGATCATTCATCTAAAATATGCACACGCGTAGCTAGATATAGAGGTAGTTCGCACATGCACGGATTTTTCGCCTATCTCTGGTCGATGACATAAGATGCAAATGTGACCCTAGGGTCACATTTGCATCCACCATGAGAGCTCTTGGTGGAGAGACCCTGACTCAAATGATCATAGCATAGCGTGATCGTGCATCCCACACCGCATGTTGAGGAAATCAATTTTAGTGACTGCCGCCGCCTACTAGTATAGATCATGTGTCTGAAGAACACTCCATAGATCTCAAGTCAGCGAGACATCACAGCAACTACGATTTTTTCACTGCAGAAGCAATCGAGAGACGGTGTGAGTGAACCAAGCTTTCACGGATTGTCACAGGTGAGCAACACTTCTGAGTACAGCCATACGGGCTGATGCATTTGTACAGGACTTGCCGACGAGACCAGCGTCCAGAGCTTTGCTGACACCTATGAATCACCTAACAAACGGCTTAGCACCCATGTATCACCATGGGTCTGCCGGCGGCTCCTTGGGCTCTGGTGCTGCGGGGGCATACCAGGCCCTTTCGGCCAAGATGAGCGTCAGCCGCTCCATCAAAGCCCGCAACGCAGCCCCTTCACGGGCTGCCAAAGGATTGAACAAAGAAGGCACGCCCGCCGTGCCCTGCAAGACAAAATGGGGCTTGAAGAACGCTTAAAGAAGTCCTGGCATGAAGTCGGGTGAATGCGATAAAAGGTCATGAAGCTGCTCTGCTGGGTGTTGCAAGAACGTCGTTGGGCCGTATTTGAAGTCTCGGCATGCGTGTCTCAATGTCACAAACTGCTAAATGCTAACTCCGCCACACTCTTGCTCCAACCGCACCAGAGTCACGTACGTTTTCTGGGGGTGCTTTGACCCTTTTTGGAATGCTCCGAACGCTGCCCAGCAAACCTCTCAGCTGCTGAAACGTTTACCCATATCAACCGTTTGCCTGAGCTTTGCATACCTTGAGCGTCCAATTCGACAACGACGGCGCCACATTCCACGACCGACCCGCATCAGATGGGGCATCTCACCTCCCGAGCTTGGTACGTTTCGAGGAAGTGGTAGGCCTGCTTGTACTGGCCGCAGTGGAAGAGCAGCACCCCGTAGTCGCGCAGGTCCTTGTTGTCCAGCCCCAGCAGGCACAGCCGCTCCGACGCAGCCAGCGCGCGCCGCAGGTCGCCCGCCCCCACCGACGTCCAGATCCCGCGCTTCAGCCGGTACCTGACGCGAAGAACGCAAAGCTGGAGACATGTCGTGGAAGAGCGGCGGACCTCGTACACAGAACCTTGACTTAGCCACAGGAGACAGCATGTGCCGACCTAAGAGAAAGGCTTTAAACAGGTTGGGGGTTCAGCCAACACTGTTTATTCGCATGCCGACCTTTGCCCCTCAACTCAGGCTTTGTAGTCTACGCCGCCAGTCACTCTTTGTGAGTATTTTCTACAAGAAAGCGGAGCACCCCGACAACCGAGGAGCGAACACCTTGAGCACGTCGTGCTATAGATGTGCGCTGCGCTCGCACTTACTTGGCCGACCGTGCCGCTGCTATTTCTGCACCCGATCCCCGACCCGCTTCCGAGTTATCCAGAAGGCCCGCCCCCAGCTGCGCTCCTTCGCCCCCCCGCGCTGCCGCCTCTGCAGCTTCGAGAAACCCACTTCCCGTACTGTTGGTGCGGTGCCATCGCCAGGGCCAGTAGGCACGCTTGAGAGCAGTCAGCACCTGGGAACGAAGAGCAACAGGCTCAGAAAAGCAACAGCGTCCAGAATGCGATGCACACGGCCGATGACGAGTCACAACTTATGGGACTAGAACGAACCAGGGAGGCGGTCGATCAGTATCGGTTATTCACACGCTTCTGACATTTAGAACGCGTTAGGAGCAGGAGAAGAGTAGGAAACATGAGGGCGCCTCGTCCGAGCTTCGGCCATCATCGAGAAACGCCCATGACGAAATTACTGAAACCCAGCCGCAATACGAGCGTCTTTACCTCGGCCAAGAGCAGCACGGGCGTCAGCATCACGGCCTCTCCCCGCAATACCAAGTCGGGGTCCAAGTCGAACTCGTTGTCCTCGTTGGGGGAAGCGCCTTCAGCACCTGGGCAAGATGAATGCTCTTGCAGTTGGTGCCACAATGGAATCTAGATTGATGCAAGGCGACTCTGATTTGTCCTTGCCATCTATCACGACTGTCATATCGCAAAGTCTTTTGTCAGTGGATGAGCCATTTCTCCAGCGATGAAAATACCTGGCAAGAAGATCCTAAACACCCGGAATTACC
Source organism: Klebsormidium nitens (assembly GCA_000708835.1). Taxonomy (NCBI): domain Eukaryota; kingdom Viridiplantae; phylum Streptophyta; class Klebsormidiophyceae; order Klebsormidiales; family Klebsormidiaceae; genus Klebsormidium; species Klebsormidium nitens. The sequence goes on from DF237586.1 coordinate 10,761, forward strand.
CTACGGACGATCCCGGTGCAGTCGTTCCGTTTGGATCCATTCCGTATCTTCGGAAGTTTGACCTTGTTCCGAAGTCGTTGCGCCTCACTTTGTTTCCACATTCGGCAAACTTCGTCATCTGACGTCATTTTCGAAGCAAGCAGGGCGCGTGGCAGTGGGAGGTCAACCAGGAACGTGGCTCACCGTCATCCCGGACGGCCTGCGGCTGCGGGAGAGTGATGGGGTCTGAGGGCAGCTGCATCTGGACTTGGAAGTCGATGAACCCCCACCGCAAGAGCCGCTGGGCAATGTCGCTGTAGATGAGGGCCAGCATCATCGAAGTACCAACTCGTCGTGTAAGGACCTGATCGGCAGAAAGACAGAAGCGTCAGCTGCATGCAACAAGCTGCCCACCTGGAAGCACCCCAAGCCTTGCGCCTAACATACCTGGGGCGCCGATTTTCTTTCTGAATGTATGTAGGAGGTTTTGCCTGAATTCCGCAAGTCTGTTCGAGCAATAGCCTTGCCTTTGAGCCGGCCAGCATCGCTTTTCGAAGCAGGCGGTGTCATGAGACAAGTAATTGATCGGAACCTGACACCAACTTCTTGTTAACTTTCTCCAGGTTAATCTGTGCCAAAAAGGCCGCACATGGAGAAAAAGACCTACCCCATTCAAGTAGGACTCCCTCGGATCATCCCTGGTCCTCATCTGAGCTCGCTTGAACCCCTGCAGGAATGGCAGATTTTGTCAACAATGACCTTTCATTGTTCGCCTCTACAAGCAGTAGAAAGTGCATGACGAGTGAAACGCTCAAGCACTCCACCGCCCCTTACAAGTATATGTCTTTAGAAGCTTTGTTTCAAATGATGGTGGTAGTGGTGACGAAGGCATGAATGTTTACCAAACAGATCAAGGCCTGAGGATAGCTAACCTGGTATACAAACAAATACTTGTTAAGAGCGTCAAAGACAGCCCGCGGTGTTCGTTCCTCCGCGCTTGTGGGCAGATGGTGATTGGCGACCTCGGCAGCCATCACGTCCAAACGCGACAGATACGACTCCACGGGCAGCGGGACCACAGAATGTGAGACCAACGCGTCGTCCTCCGCCGCAATCTCAAGCGCCGCTCGGGCAAGGTCTAATGTGGGGTCGTTTGTGATAGCACGGGCTGCTTCAACCGCAAAGTTGGCCCTTGCTGCCTACATAGAGGAGAGAGACATGGCTGAGCTTACCATGTGAGAGCAAACCAGGATGTTTGACTTTCATGACATTGTTGTGACAATGTTACAACCGTCCCAAGCTGCAGCTTGCTGGAAGAGTGGGGTAAATTTATAAAGACACTGAGCCTGATCCAGAAGGCTTTGATAGACACCGATCCACAGTATCTTCGAGCTTCTGTTAAGTAGACAAAGCTGGGGGTTCAGATTAAGAACGGAAGGGCTTGCTCATCTTAAGTGGTCGAGCAGAACTCACCTTGGAGTATTCAACACTGACCCCATCGTTGTGCATCAGGTCGTGCAACACGAAGCGCTGGGGTTGTCCGTCCAATTCAACAGACTGCCCGTCCGAGCACTGATCCCCAACTTCTACTGCATCTGTGCCCCCAGTGCTGGCACACACCCATCGAACCAACCTATACGAACTGCCACCAAACCTGGCTTTCTGTGAACCGAAGCGGCAAGCACCACCACTTGAAGACACAGCTGCTGGCAACTCAGACAGATCCGTCTTCTTCAAACCAGCACAGGCGCCAATGTGACCAAATGTCGTATTCTTTCCCATCTGGTGGAGCACCATGCTTCTGACCGATGTTACGGGCAACTTGGTATGGCTCTCCTTCAATAGCATTGCAGCTTCTCCACCAATGCTTTCGCAACTTCCAAACGAGACTTGTGGGTGCTCCTGGAAACTGCTTGATTGCCTTGCAAACCCGCAATGGCCATGGCTCTGACGCAGCAGGCCCGCTGCCATAGCATTGGTCATCAGCACCCTTTCACAACAGGCTCTCGAACCCTCACATTCGGCTTGATGGCCAAGTGCGAAATCCTGAACTGGCTTTGTCAACTCTCTCGATCAGGACTCTGCTCTAGCCTACTAGGTAGTACTAGTACTAGGACTGCATGGACATCCTTGTCTGGTGATCAAGAGGAAGAGCATGTGGGCACTTCCCCCTGCGCCATGCACGGACAAGGCATGTTCTCAGCTATTAACGAGAACGATAATAGATGAGCGCAGTGCGAAGCACTGCGAATTGATGAAGTGAGAGGAGAAAGTGTAGTAGGCAAAGTCGGCTCGTGCAGGCTCTCACAGATATAAAGCCGCGTTTCGGGTTAAGAGGTTCTCGTTAAGCAGAGAACCTCTGTTTTCGACTAACTACGAACGTCGAAAACTATCAAATTTGCCGACTTTGTGCGCAGTGTTTGGTCACCTGGCAGTGGCAGTGGATGCTGGACGTTTTGATACTTCCTCTTGCATTGCATTCATCAGCGGGCATCAGCGCCCTCTAGCTTGTGCGGTGGTGACACTCCTGAGTCAGCACTGGGCGGATCAAGCAGTGTGCCCATGAGTGGGCCATGTTGAGCTGCATTTCTGAGAAGCGAAGAGCCTTAGAGGCTTCCACCAAGTCGATGCAATGGGGTGCACGGACCTTCTCGCGAAACCCCTGAAAGCAACTCATCCATGTGGCCAATGTCAATCACGAGAGAGACAGCCAAAAGCGTTGGGTGGTGCGTATAATCGTGCGCATTGGAGCAGTCTGCCCTATAGCCCCCACTGTTTGAGGGGGTTTTGGCTCTCAGATGCTTTGCGAAAGCCGCACGCTGGGTTCTCAAGGGGAAAAAGAAGTAAAGAGAGAAGTACAGAGGGATTTCAATCGCCGTCATGCTCTGCAACCAAGCAATCAGACAATCTGAGTTGCAGGTCAAATCTAAGTGTACCCTCCAGTTCATGGCCAGTCCTTGATCAATATCTGCTGCAAGAGCTGATTCAGCCCCTGCTGTATGGGCTGCTTGCATTCTCCAGCTTGGCAGTTTCAATAGGTGAGACTTCTGCTCATTTTAGCGATGTTGCTTGTTGGGGCAATCTTGAAGTGGTCTTCATTTCAGGAGGGCTTTGGGAGGTTCACCGATCGTGGCCCCCATCTTCTCTATAAAATGCTTCTTTGCCTAATGCAGCAAGCCTTACGCAGCTCTTCAAGGATTCAATACCCTTTCATTGATGCTCGAAGTAGCTGCCGATGCCCTTTCAACTGTTCTCAGGAACATCGGGCGAGGTCTCCGCAGTACTGTCCAAACTCTCAGGACTTGCTGGGGCAAGAGCCGCTGCCATGGTACTTATCCTCAGGATTCCGGTGAGCCTCTCAAGTATCCTGATCCAAACCATCTCACAATGTTTCGAATTTGGCTTATCATGTTTATCTGTGTTTGAAGATTCTGCCTGTCGGAAGTCCAAACGGAAGATCATGCTGGTGGCCACAGATGTTTCTGAACCAATTCGCTTGGGAACGTCAGCTGTCCCTGATGCTGTGATCGGCCTCGTTGTGCAGCACTTCCTTGCCTTGGCTCTTCCAATGGCATCCTTGCTGGCGCCTTTACTAGCTTTCGGAAGGCTTGGAGCAAGCAGCGAAATAGTAGGTACAAGGAAGGCTCACAAACCTCTACAGTCATTTTCATTTCGCAGGGAAGCCTTGGAGATCAGATGCGCTCACAGTTCCAGAACTTTCTCGTCTTAACTTCAACTGTGTGTGAACCCACCTCCTGCGTGTGGACCTGCATGCTGTTCGAAGTTGCTGCAAAACTTCTTCAGATTCATCACCAAGAATGTCCAGCTTCAATAGGAAGCCGTTTGATCAGTAAGCGTGTTCTTTCATAATCTTACTCTTTTTCTGTTATTTGCAGCACTGCAATCGAGTGGCGTGAAAACCATACGGATGGTTGTGCCAGCGGCCCTCCTCTTCCTTGGAGTCACACTTGTTAACCTCCTCCTTTCTGAAGTGAGTCGAACAAGCATATCTTTCACCAATGTCGAAAATATCCTTCCCCTCTACACTATGTATTCTGCTAGATACCAAAAAAGCGTTTCTTATGAGCAGAGCCAACTGCACCAAATGATTTTTATCCTCAATCGCTTGCAACAACTAGCACAATCTGCACACTCTGTTCTTCTTTCTGTTTAGAAGTTTGCATTTGACAATCTTCAGTGCTCTGCAGGGAGTGGCGCCGTTTGCGAATGCGAGGTCCACGCTCCTTGTCGAGACCCCCTCCGACGTCCGGTTCGTTCATCGCAAAGTACGGGCTTCCTGCCTCGAATTCGGTCGGAAGTTTTGCTGCCTCCTGCTTCGAGCACATGGCTGCTTGTTTCGAAATATCAGCAGCCATCTGCATTGCTTTCCTTCGACCAGCCAGGTTCTGAACCTGCGCTTGATTTGGACGAGTGAAAACCGCAGCTCGGGAGGGCCAGACCTCTTTGGAGCTCTCTCGCTTTTCGACCCCATCAGTTGCCACTGTTTACAGGCACGCTCTACGCCTCTCGTGGCGTCCAGGCACCCCATCGTGTATCCTGAGTTCCACAAGGACGGCGGCCTCGCCCGCCTCTTCTTTGCCCGCCGATTCGATAGCTCCCGCATGCTGGACGTTACTCTTGTCGAGATGCAACCAAGTCCTGAGCCCGAAACCACAACCAGCGACCCTGCCCAGCTGTCCTTCGCAAGTGGGACCGTCCACAGTCCTCCTGATCAGAGTGCACGCAGCAGTGTGGAGAAGACGGAGCTATCGAAAGGTAACAAGGCCCAAAGAGTGTCGAGAGCAGTCTTAGCGAAGGCTGCTCGGTGGCAGGGAGACGGTCGCGGCTGGATCTTTCTTGAAGGGGCGGAATACTGCTATGACGGAGATCGAGTGAGTGGCCCCAGTAACAGCGCCCCAACGTTACCCAAGTTACTACATGAGCAACGTTCCCTTCAAGAGCTCCACACATTTCAGCAAAAAGGTGAGTTGCGAATCCTGGTTCCTCCCCACCGCTGAAGTCGCCGTTTTGAAAATATTTGGGGCCACCTGTACCATTGAGGATAGCCTTGTTTCTCCAAGTTCCTCATCTAGTGGCTTTTTGTGCTCAAAGACGGCCTCGTCAATTCGCATCGCTTTGGCGCCCCCTGTGCAAACCTATATGCGGCGGGCTGTCTCGTTACTGGCCCCCTGATCGAGATTGTCTCCTCGTCGTGCAGCCGTATTTGACCTAGCCCACACGCCCATTGACCTCGCCCAAGCCGCCGGCCGCAACTTCGACGACATGTCGCTCGCTCAGGTAAGGCGCACCCCCTCATCCGACGCCGTCATGTTCGTGGGGATCTCGAAGCAAGAAACCTCCTCTCGAATTCCGATCGCTGTAGTGCAAAGTGTTAAATCCAAGTTACCGAAGTGCAAGCGTAAAGGCGAAAGCACGCGACGAATCGCAACCCTCACGTTGGACACCGTTCTAAGCTTGCCTCAATTGTCGGCTTGAGCACGACGTCCTTCTCGGGTAACACAACCGTACATATTGCAGGTGACGTCCCTCCAGAAGATGTTCGAGAGCAGTAGGAACGTCAAAGAAAGCCGGAAAATGAAGGTACGACGATTCAAAGCACTCATTTGCCTTGCGGATTCGTCACTTGATTGCCGAGGCATGCGTCTCTTCCATTTTTTATGCTACGAGATTCCTTTCGATTCTTCGACCGCAATCGACGACGTACTTCCATCCTACGCTCCCTCCGTGCAGCTCAAGATGCATCAGCGGCTTGCCCTGCCCTTTGCGTGCTTCGTCTTCGGCGTCTTGGGCTCGCTCGTCAGTCTGCGGCTCCCGAGCGATCAAAAGCGGGTGAGCAAGGCGAGCCGAATTGGTTTATGCTCGAGGTATGGCCTTACGCACGTGCACGGTTCCAACCGCGCTTCCTGCCAAAGCGACACAAACGCTTTCCTTAACATAAAGCGCTGAGTCTGACAGAGTGACAAGAACCAATACGTTTCCGGCGCAATTTCGGCGTTCAGGATAAGCAGGGGGCATTCTGACTCATGTCTCCTTTATCAGGTGGGATTCGCCCTGACTCTCGCCATCGTCTTCGGGTACTATGCCATGTCTGTGACCGGCTCCGTTCTGGCACAGGTGAGAGGCTCACGTATCGACCGGTTGCGACATTACGAACTCTGCCTGAACTATTGGAGTGCAACTGGCCAGCGTCATTAGAATCTCGCTCCATGTCTGCACTTTGAATACGGTGCAACCGATGATAGTTGCATCTCGACGTTTGCCCTTCCCAAACCATGGACCACTTGGAAACGGGAAGGTTTGCAAGTCCGCGATTTGGCTCTGCTTGCTTTGCTTCAAGCCGAGACATATATTTGCTCTTCTCTTGAATGCCTGCAGTTGGTGGTCGTTCCCCCGCTAGTGGGAGCCTGGCTCCCAAATCTTTTTGGTGCGGCAAGTGCTGTTTCCTTGTTCCTTGAGCGCGAATAAGCGACGTCCGTTCCAGTTGCTCGTTCTCTTTTGGACTCATTCTTCTGCATCGGCAAACAAGGATGCTTTCCTCCAACCAATGAATGAGAATGTCCAATCACGGAGCGGTGATATGAAGCTGAGCAATAGGCAACACTTTGATTTTGCAATTCAGTAACATTCAGGATGGGACGCACTGTGTAGCAAACGGCCTATTTCAGATATCTTGGCATGGAAGCCAGCCTACGCCACATGTTGACTCTAGTTTAATATACTGCGGCACACCGCCGCAGTGCACTGCGGCATGCCGGCCGGTCAGTGGGTTACTGCAAATCATGGTATTGCACAGCTTATGTTCCGATGCGACATATGCAACCCGGACAAACATGCACGTGCCATGGTTTTTCCTCAGGCATGCATGTTTTCTTTTACATTTACACATGGCGGCACACCGTATGAGACATCTGGCGAGCCATGCAAATTGCAAATTGCAAATTTCCGACTATAGAAGAAGAGCTCCCTAGGACTTCACTAAGTTGCTATATAGAATAGTGATATATTCGTTGAAGGCGCAAGCGCGGCTCTGGCACGCATGTATGTGCTGCGAGTTCAAGCGGAATCAAGCGGACAGCTTGCATGCAACATTGCGCGCCCGTGATGGTCTCAAATTCATTACCATGTTATTATGTCAATCAAACCGATGAAGTCGGCAGCCATCAATCTTGAATGCCTCCATGTTTTTCGAACAAGGTGAATTGAAGATGCATCATCCCTTCGTTACACCTAGATCCGGATTGATCCTACATGTCGCTGCTCTATGACGATTAATGACCATGAGATGTGATGGTTCGAGCTACTCTTACACGTGCTTCTTGGTCTCAACTTAAAGTGGATTTATCATTTTCAATACCTTCCGACGACCAAAACACGAGGTCATATTATACTGGATCCTAAGCTCCCCATGATTCGGCCAGAATGGGTCCCCTTCGACTCCTGGAAATTTCAGTAGCAGGCTTCAACCAGGAACACACGAAAACCGATGGCCATGGAGGCACTTCAATGAGTTGCTCTTTTTTAGACATCTAGGTTTGACAGAGGAGCCAAGGGACTGTCCTCATCACTCGGACTTTGTGGTTCCAATATTTCCGTACCAATGAAAAGCCACCGACCCTCCTCCTTTACAAAACGACTCCTCTCAGTTATATGCCTATCTATGCCCCTTCCCAAAGAGAAGTCGAATCTAAAGGTTACAAAAGCCTGCAAGAACAAGCAACTTTCTGACAATCCTGATACTGAGAGTAAGGACAGAGCATCTATGGAGCATCATCCTATCAATCAAATCCTCATGTATGCTTCAGAGATAAGGGCATTGCAATAGACAAGAAGAAGCAGCTTCCAAGCACGCTTGTCCTAACATGCTTACCTCGTTTTCACCATTCGTGGAATCTTGAATATCTAACTTTTTGAATCTGACCCTGTTAGTTGTGTCCCGAACGCTTTTCCTCATGGTGTCATAATCTGTGGAGGCAAACAGGCGGATAATGCTTGGAAACTTTGCAAGAAACAATAGCCAAGCAGGGGAGTACAGTTTCGGAGCAGATGGGTGAGGGTGTAGGAAGAGCTCATCTAAGGTTGATAAGAAGGGCACGACATTTTAATATGCAAGCGAATCTTACTTTTTGTCTGGGGCAGGATACTAAGCACAATCCGCTAATCCTAGTAAAGACTGCCAAGACTGGTGCCCTCTTGCTGCAATTAGGAATTCGGTCAGCATGCAATCAGTGCCTGTTTTTAATGGGCGGTGTGAAAGAGGAACTTCGGAGCATAACCTTGCACCATCTGTTAAAGTCTGACTGGTACCTGGATGATCAGGATGCGTCGTGTCCACTAAGTAGTCTACGAGGCCTTTGACGTATGCTGTGTACCTGGATCCTGCACATGAGCAGCACGGCGTTCTTGAGAACGTTGCAAGCTGCAACAAAGTATGGGCATAACCTCAAGTTTCGCTCTCTGACCATTGGCATCTGACTACCTTACAGTTTCAAAGCTGGGAGTGCAACTAATCCTAGCTATGTAAATAAAGTGAAAGGTGCTTACTCATGAGCAGCAATGCAGTTGTAGGAACGAGGCCCTTCTTATGGAACCTTGCGCAACAGGTCTGATACCTGTCCTTTTCTACACCACCACCACATGGGCAGACATCTGTTGGCAAGCGTTTTGAATTCTGCATCTCCCAAAGAGCCTTGGACTTCAACCCGCCTTTGGACCCTGCTCGGATTGCCAAGCATTTCTGCCGAGTTTCTAACAAGCTGACAGATTCCGCTATCCTCAAGCCAGGGGGTAGAAGTTTTCTTCGAAAGGTCTTGTGCATTGGATGCCAAATACCAATGCTGGCACTAGATTCGTGCCAAGAGGGCTTGCTAGAGTCCTCCGGAACATTTTGACCGTTCACCCACAGCTTGCTCTGGCTGCTCCTCTGCAAGATACTGTTCTGGATGGTGGCGCCAGCCATGAAACAAAATGAGCAATGGGCAGAATTAAGTTGTATCTTACTTAATGTGCAGTCATGAGGACTACAAGTAACTGCATTGGGCCTTCAAGGTTTCGCTGTGGCACCACCCAGCTCCTTGATAATGACAATGTTCTGCTGGCTCTGAGTCTGCTGCCCACAGGCATCTTTCTCCAGGCATCTTTCTTCAGTTTCTGCTGGCTGTCATCAGATATCAACTCGCTTATCATTTATGCTCGGGTCTTGTGTGAACCATACGGACGCAGACAAGGTCCTAAAATGGCCGTCATATGACTCATATTATCCGTACCTAATATTATTTTCCCAAGTACCATATCGACCATGCTCTAAGCTGGCCCAATTTAACTGACGCGAAGAGTTCGAGATTTGGCAATCTACGTGGCTTATACTGTCTCGCTTATGTACGTGCCCAGGTCAGCATTTTAGACCAATAGCTACTCTGGCAGACTCAATATTGCAAGGTTCAGGTTGACGAACTGCCGTCCCTTTCGCCCTAGCTGGGCCTGGGACTCGCTAGATTAGGTGGAGATTTCTGAACCATGAGAGATGTACACTGTCTGCTAGGTGACAGGTCGCCTGTGGTCGCATACAGCTTCGATCAGGGCAGCTAGCGTTGATTGTAGCCAAGCAATCTGGTGTTTGATCAGCGCAGATAGGTTACATTGATTCTTTGTGGAGGCGACAACTGCGGAGAGGGAGGTCTTCGCTGGCAAACTTAAATCTCTCGAAGTCCATTTCAAGGAGGCAACATGGCTTTAGTAAATCCACGAGACAAGAAGGATGAGGACCGAGACGACGAGAGTAAGTTTGACTGGAAGGCATTGAGTGCAGCATCTGAGGCCAGTGTAACTTTTTACCTTATGATCTTGCTGCCACTGTGTTGGCCTAGTCTGTTATGGTTCGTGAGCAGGCCTGGATTTCCGAGCTTGCTTGTAAGCGCCCAATTGGCATCTCTAGAGTCGTCCGCCGCTGTACACCAACAGTGTCTGTTGTCTTGCAGCCGAGTATTCCCCTTTCTTCGGTATTGAGAAGGGTGCAGTCCTGCAAGAAGCGCGGGTTTTCAACGACCCTCAATTGGACACACGGAGATGTCAGCAGGTCAGCCGCCCCTCCTTATGTGAAGAGTTGCCAATGTTTCGATAAGTCAGGATCCAGTGCAATGCATTGCAGCTGAATTGATGGTTCCGCACTGTTACTCGAGCTCCATTTGGGCCCATCTTGTGTGGGATCAGATCCTAGTGAAGTTATGGACATTTGTGAATTTTAGTGGTCGGGTGGGGCTGCAATCAGTCTGCAACGCTCATATTGAAAGCCCATTCTTGGAATTCCTACTGCATTCAGGTTATCACAAAGCTGCTGTACCTGCTCAACCAAGGAGAGAGTTTCACCAAGGTAAGACTCCATCGGGATTGAGGTTGGCCCGTCAAGGGCATTCTCGGAGATATGATATCCTGCGTGCTATCAAATCCAGAATCTATTATCTGCTTATGATGGTGAGGTCTCATGTATACTTCATGTCTTGCCAGTAAGCTCTCTCTTGATTGTGATACAGACGGAGGCAACCGAGGTGTTCTTTGCGACGACCAAGCTTTTCCAGTCCAAAGATATTGCGCTTCGACGGATGGTTTATCTCATGATCAAGGAAATTACACCATCTGCTGACGAGGTGAGCTTCTCTACCTGGGGCTGCGCTTATCTTGGAAGCTGCTTTTCGTTATGCTGATGACAATCTCTCATCAATCTTAATGTTAGATGCTCACATGTACAAACATCCTGATTGCCTGTCAAAAGCCTTAAGATTGAGCATATGAAGGTCCCAGACCATATGGAAGGCTAGTGTGCTTAAATTGGGAGGGAACGCTGCTTCTGCTCTCTGCAGGTGATCATCGTGACGAGCTCGCTCATGAAGGATATGAACAGCAAGACAGACCTGTACAGAGCCAATGCGATAAGAGTTCTCTGCAGAATCATTGATGGAGGTCTGCTGGGGCAGATCGAAAGGTATTTGAAGCAGGCAGTTGTGGACAAGAACCCCATTGTGGCAAGCGCAGCGCTCGTCAGCGGAATCCATCTTTTGAAGGTGAGCTCAGCTCGTGTGACCTATGTCAGAAGCCGGGGGTTTGCAGGTCAGTCATGAGGTTGCCCGTATGTTCTGCCCACTCGCTTACTTGCCCTTCCAACTATACGGTTCCTCATCGGTGGGTTATGAACTACTCTGAGGACTCATGCCCACATCTTGCGCTGTACAGAACAACCCGGAGATCGTGAAAAGGTGGAGCAACGAGGTGCAGGAGGCTGTAAACTCAAAGGCGCCACTTGTCCAGTTTCACGCGCTGGCATTGCTCCACCAGGTGAGAAGTGCCTTCTAATCATGTCCTGACACGTTGCATCCATTCTGCAGTTTCCAGATCACAGTTACGTAAGACATTTGCAAAGCATGTATCTTCCAATTAGGCACTCAACTCTCAATTGGTGTGACCCGTTGGACGAGGTGCCAAGGCTGATGTTTGGTGCCTTCCACTTGTGCAGATCCGCCAGAACGACAGATTGGCCGTCAGTAAGCTGGTAACCAGTCTCACCAGGGGCAACGTCCGGTCGCCGCTGGCCCAGTGCTTGCTGATCCGCTACACTGTGCAGGTGAGTCGGTTCTTACTATTGTAGACAGTGCACTCTCGGGCTGCCTCTCAGTGACTTGGAGATGATGCTTTGGCGCTCAGATCGTTGAAGCATCAATCGCCCTTGCTTCCTCCTTGTGAACAACTCTGCATTTTGCGGCACAGGTGATCCATGAAGCTTCTGGCATCAGCTCATCGGGTGGCGAGCGGCCCTTCTATGAGTTCCTCGAGGGCTGCCTGCGCCACAAGGCAGAGATGGTCATCTTTGAGGCCGCCCGGGCAATCACGCAGCTGGAGGGGGTCACCAGCCGCGAGCTGACACCAGCCATCACAGTCCTCCAGGTATGGGTGTTCCCAACCAGCAGGAGTTGAGCCACACCAGGTGGCGCTGTGCTTGCTGTCATCTGGCCTGGTAGCCAGTGTGTCGAAGGGCTGTCACTGGGCAGATGCTCTGTGGGCAACGTGACTCACAGGAGTTTGAGATAAAGGCATACCCAGCACAGCTGTGATTGCATCTAATACGGTTTATGTCTTCGTGCAGCTGTTCCTGAGCTCCTCCAAGCCAGTGTTGCGCTTCGCTGCTGTCAGGACTCTGAACAAGGTGAGACATGTGCTCGTGTGCATCTTTGAGTGTATTCGGCCCGGATGTGTGCTCTTGGCTTGAACTCCCCTTGTCCAAGATTCGCGGTCGAAGTCTCAAATCGGCACTTCCCTAGCAGGTCGCAATGACGCACCCGCTGGCCGTGACCAACTGCAACATCGACATGGAGAGCCTGATCAGCGATCAGAATCGGAGCATTGCGACGCTTGCCATCACGACGCTGCTCAAGACGGGCAACGAGTCGAGCGTAGACCGCCTGATGAAGCAGATTACCAACTTCATGTCGGACATTGCGGACGAGTTCAAGATCACCGTGGTGGAAGCCATCCGCTCGCTGTGCCTCAAGTTCCCCCAGAAGTACCGCACCCTGTAAGGCTCCCCTTCCTTCTGAACTCGCAGCTTGGGCGAGACATCGTCAATCTCGGCATCCAAGTTGCGGGGTTGACTCTCTTTTAGACGCAAATTGACTGTAATGCAGCTTGTCAGCGTCCTTGAACGTTTTGTGAGCTTCGGACATGTTGGTGCTTTGCACTCTTGCTGCTAATCTTTCAAAGTTTGCAGTTCGCAGTAGTTGATGCCGTTGCGGCCTTGCCTTGTTGCAGGATGAACTTTTTGAGCAACATTCTGCGAGAGGAGGGCGGCTTCGAGTACAAGAAGGCCATCGTGGACTCGATCCTGATCCTCATCCGGGAGATCCCGGACGCCAAGGAGAGCGGCCTCTCGCACCTCTGCGAGTTTATCGAAGATTGCGAGTTCACCTACCTGTCCACGCAGGTAACCTTAGCGCTTGCATTCTTTGTAAAGCAGTTCTGAAATTATCCACCAGAAAACGTTGCGAGCTATCTCTATCTAGCCCCAGATATCGTGAAAGGTGGCGCGCAGATCAAAGGCGAAGGGGCTGCAGATTGTCTCTCGCTGCTAAGATCTTCGACCTTTTGTGCTGTGGCCACCTGCTCTCATAACTTGGTGGGGCCCTAGTCAGACGAACGTATGGCCAGTCCGGCTAACGGCACTCTGCACAACGCTCCAGATCTTGCACCTGCTCGGCAACGAGGGCCCCAAGACCGCCGACCCCAGCAAGTACATCCGCTACATCTACAACCGGGTCATCCTGGAGAACGCCACCGTGCGCGCCAGCGCCGTGAGCGCCCTCGCCAAGTTCGGCGCCATGGTCGATTTCCTGCAGCCCCGGATCATGGTCCTACTCCGGCGCTGCCTGCACGACAACGATGACGAGGTACGCGCCTGTCACCACGTCCGATTGGAGCGACGGTGTACAGTTTATCGTTCCAGCTAGGCAGTTCGTAGCAGCACAAGCTCAAGGACTCCGCGCCTCAGTGTGCTGTGGCCTGCTCCGATTGTGGCTTTGAATATGCATGTATTCACGGAGTCTTTTTCCGAAGCAAAGGGAAGCGGCGAGCCGAATCTGTGATCAGATGGCAGTTCTTTATGCTCCGTCTTGCTCCGCAGGTCCGCGACCGTGCGACCCTCTACCTCCAAGTGCTGGGTGACACCAAGGACATTGCGCCTGACGGCGCGGCGGCCTTCCTTTCCGAGACCCTCAACGTGCCCCTAGCCAATCTGGAGGCCAGCCTGAAAGCCTACGTGAGCTCCTCACCGGTTGCTAGATCGGGACTGATTCTCCAAAGTGGATGCCAACGGCTTATGTACTGCTCAGGTAGCTGGCTCGACAGAAGCCGGAATCTGTCAAACAACAACTCTTTGCAGCTTCCAAATCAGTTCGATGGCCGCTGGCTCAGAGCTTTGGTTGCAAATGAGTATGTCATCAATGTGCCGTGCCATTGAAGAGTTCGGGAAGCGCTTTGGACCGTTTCTGTCTATGCTCACCGAAAATGGCTTTGTCGGTTTGCAGGAGCCGAGCGAGAAGCCGTTCAACATCGCTGCCGTCTCAAAAGAGGCAAAACCCCTCACCATTGCCGAGAAGAAGAAGGAGAAGAAGGCACAGCGGGAGGCGGCGGCCACGGGCGCACATGCCAACGGAGTTGCCCCAGCGGTCTCGACCAGCTCGTACGAGAACCTCCTCAACGCGATCCCAGAGTTCGCCTCCATTGGAAAGCTCTTCAAGGTGGGTTGGCAGATGTTACGTGCTTCGACCCAGCAAGTTCTGGTAGCGTAGACCGTGATCCAAGATTTATACCTTTCATAACCCCTACAAGGACTTGTCAGCGGCGCCTGATCGGTGCTTGGTTCAGTGTCCTGCTTACTCACTGTCGTTGTCGAGTGCGATGATCTGATAAGTTTGACCTTTGTGTTCTGTATGCAGTCCTCGAAGCCGGTCCAACTTACAGAAGAGGAGACGGAGTACGCTGTGAACGTGGTCAAGCACACGTATCCCGCACATGTCGTGTTCCAGTTCAATGCTACCAACACCATCCAAGAGCAGCTGCTAGAAAACGTGAGTATGCACCAAGGAATCCACATGCAATCTGCGTTCTCATGCAGTAGCAAGGTAAACCATGATTTTGCGCTGCCGCTCTTATAGCACCTCGACTTCCTTATCTGGGAACATGATGCTGTTTGTGTGTCAACGGTTAATGATCGAACACATGTGTCGTTGAAGCCGAGGAAGCGCTTCCCTGCCGCCACTATCATCTTTGAAAAAGAGCGAAAAGGCGATCAGCTGCGATGACAAAAACGAGATTCTTACACACGTTTTTTCTGGCTCCCTTCAGGTGGAGGTGGTGATGGACACGTCCTTGGCCGATGAGTTCGAGGAGGTGGCCTCCATCCCGCTCAAGTCGCTCCCTTACGGCTCGCCAGGCCAGACCTTCGTGTTGCTGGCCAAACCGGAGGGTGCTGTTGCGTTGGGCAAGTTTGGGAACGTGCTCAAGTTCAAGGTCAAGGAGGTGAGCGCGCCATGTGCTCGCAAACTTTCGACTTTTTGACGAAGAGATCCGTGATGATTTGAGACGCTGCTTAGACCTGCAGAAATGAGCATTTGCGGCACACTGACCATTTCCTGTGTGTGTTCGTGCCGCAGGTGGACCCCGCCAGCGGAGAGCCTGACGAGGAGGGGTACGAGGACGAGTACGCTCTGGAGGACGTGGAGGTGAGCTCCGATTTAGCGAACGCTTGGCAATCCCCCAGCCTGCAATCTCTAACCAGGAGTAGCCTTTTGCTTGTGCCGTGTTGGCAGCAGAGAAGCGAAGTCATGTCGGTGATTATTTCACAACTTGCCCCGTTCGTGCAGGTGACCATTGGCGACTACATCCAGCGGACGTCGGTCTCCAATTTCCGCAACTCATGGGAGGCGCTGGACCCCGGGCTGGAGAAGGTGGACGAGTACGGGCTGGGCCCTCGCGAGAGCCTCCAGGAGGCGGTCAAGGCGGTCATCAACACGCTAGGCATGCAGCCAGTGGAGGTGAGCGGCACAAACATCTCGCATTCTCGTTAGCGACCTCGATAAGTGCAGCTGCAGTCAAAGCATACCTGCTTCTCGACTTCAGTAGCTCTGCTTTGCTGATCAAAGAAGGGCAGGCAAGCCGTTCCCCATGAGAGCCCGTCCGGCAGTTTCTCAACACCCTTGCTGAGCAGCCGTCATGCTATTTTCCAGGGGACCGACCAAGTGCCGAGCAACGCGCGCTCTCACACAGCACTCCTAGCGGGAACGTTCATAGGAAACGTCCCTGTCCTTGCACGGCTGTCCTTTGGCATCGACGCACAAAAGCAGGTCGCCATGAAGCTTGCTGTAAGGTCAGAGGATGAGTCAGTGAGTGAACTGATTCAAGATATCATAGCCAGTTCGTAAGAAGCCCGAATGTTTGTTTCTACTGCTGCTGTCGGAACTGGCCCCCGATTGAAGTGATCCGTTCTGATCTTGACAAGAGTTGCGTTTGCTGTGGTACCGGTTTCAGCACGTAAGCTGCGTGTATTGGTGAAGGAAAGTCAATGTCCTTTGCATACCCTTGCTTCTTGGTTGCACATTTGGGATGTTGTGTCTTTTGAGTCCTTCGCTGGATGCAGTACATGCTGGATCCGCCGGCCACATAACCCAAACCGGTATATTTGAGCGGTTTTACATGAAGCTGCGGATGGCGTCTATGATCGCACCAGGAAGGCCACAATGTTGCATCTTGTTGTGCCGAGACCGTACATGTGCATGGGCCGCTAGTAGAGCTCGAACATGGACCATGGATGCATGCCGGAAACCTGTCGATCGTCTAGCTTGCAGTCCACTGGTCAAACTATCATCAGATGTTTGGTGAGGTACATAACAAAAGCTTATATAGCCAGAGACTTGTGGTTAACCATGGCCCGGCCGGCACTAGTGCACTTTTTGATCGGCGATCGTGCTGCAGCGGCTGTATAAGATCATGAAGGTCGACATCTTCCGATCGACTCCAAGGCTGATGATCGAGAGCTCATGCTTGTGGCATGATATGTTGCCTCGATCGACATCGGTCGAAACTTAGAATCATGCGTGAGCATCATTTACTTAAATAACGCGCTCACATGCATGGTCTTTTTCAAATCATACGGGCTGTGAAGGGCCCCGCGAAACCCAGATGTGGGCCCCCTAAATGCTGGTATTTGTATATCAAAAACCACGCGGGGGCCGCCGGCAATAGGTAACAATGTTGAAAGCGCCCGGGCGAGCATTCATGAAATCGGACTCGAATCATCCAAGCTCAAACCCGCGAGCTGGCTGCCGATCGAAGCACTTGGTGCCATCCATGCAGCTCTGCACTTATCAAGAGCAGCAAAGTAGGCTGGCAACTATTGTAACTTTGTATGAAAGAAGTCGAGCGCCACACATGCTATCTTTCCGGTAGACTGTGGTTCGAAAGTCATGTCCTCTCAACTTTATGTTTCAATCCATGCGAATCCGTATGCGGTTGATAAGCTTGCTGTACGGTTTGTAGACGGCATTACCCGTTCGAAGCTGTTCAAAGAGCATCTTTTCATTACTAAGTTGTGGCCGCTTATGAAACGCCAAAGGCATGTCAAGTAAACTTATGCGTAACGCCTTATAGACCCAAGGTAGCATGCTTTCAAATTCTGAACAGCTATTCTTCGACAAGAAAAGCACCGTCCCGAGCACTACCGCGTTCATGACGCTCGAGCCTTCCTGTGCCCGTGCGGTTCCAGCTTCCTGGCGGCAAAGGTGGCTTTCTTGTTTGAGACGTACACTGATAGTAAAAGCACGCCGCCCTTTCAATACCTGGGTCCAGTACTTCACTAAAGCTGCGGTCTGCTTGCGCTTGAGCATCCTCCAAGTGGCACTCGCCCGTCGCCACAAAGCTGCCGTGGCGCCTCATTCGTGGTCCGTGCTTTCTCAAAGTACCCCCGGGACTTGGACACGCTAGACGAACCAACCAGGGTGCTGATCCGATACACTCTTCGAAGTCCTGCTGCAGGTGTCTCTCGCGATGAGATCGATTTGCCCCTCTTCCTGATTCTGTTCGCCTATACATGCTAAGAAGCTCCTTTAAGGAGATCAGAAGTAACTGCAAGTACCTCGTGAGCAGATAAGAAACTATGGCAGCCGCGGGAAGGTAGAACGTGGTCCATGCTCGCACGATGTTCAAGTACCGAGGCCGATAATCTGGATTGCACACCGCTTCTTCGGACGAGGTCTCTGCATCGCCCCTGCAACTAAACCGGGGCCCGGTCTCCACCCCCGCTGAAATTGTGCTGGAGTTGCTGCCGCTATCCACCGGCACACATTCTCTTTCCCCTTCAATCCAGCAAGTAGCGGGTTCGGGTACTTCTCGTTCCCGCGACCCCGAACCGACTACTAAGCTGTCCTTTCTGCCTGCACCTGCACAAGGACGGAAGTTCCTTGCTTTCGAATTGATGCAGCTTCACCTCCTTGGACGGTCGACTCAGGCGTCAACTATCTTGTTCCTTCGAGCAGGCTTGGAGTCAAGTGCGACGAAAAGTCGACGCCTTAAAAAACAGGTTGCCTTGTACATCCATCTAACATTGCTTTTGGGCTCTAGTGATAGTTTCAGACTACTATTCTGAATGTTCTTGGCGCTAATACGAGGTGTTTCAGCCATGATAGAAGAGCTGTGTGCTTCCGTCATGTTTGCTGCTCTTTTTTCCGACGTGCCTTTCAATAAGTTGATGTGATTCAGCCCGACCAATTGTCATGATTTGATGAAGCTCGAATTAGTCAGCGAATCGACCGAAGAGACAGCCAACGAAGCTACTTACCGGAGGAAGCTCTCTTTGTAGACCGGATCGATCTAAGTACGATTGTAGCGTCCAGCTGAACCACAGTCTGACCTGCAGCATGAATCAATCGTTCTTGCACCGTTCCAAGCTTATAATGCAAGCAGCTCTCTTCTCAGAGCGTTAGGTATGAGCCGCGAATATCTCTCACGACGCCAATGGTCAATTCAGTTTGAAGATGATCTGAACAGCATTTGCACAGACTGTTTTTTCAAGAGCTGACCAGGACGCCTGCAGTGCTTTTGCGTTGTTCTCACCAGCCATTTTTGTTATTGAGACTACTAAAACTCACCTGCTATTTGAAAGTGACGAAGCCAGACTGGAGACCTGTCATCCTCGTTGTCTTCATCGATGAGAGACACTCCTACGGTACCCCGGTGAATGGAACTTTCCGCGCTATTGATGTCAGCGCTCGGAAGCAATGTAAATGTGTAGTCAGGCGAAGGACAGCGCTCTTCCCATTTCTGCAGAAGCGATGTTGTAATGAGCAAAAGGGATGGGACAGAAATGAATACTGCATCACGAGATCGAGGTACATTGACAGGCACCTTAACTGTACCCCCAACTCAACGAAAGCACTACTGAGAGACTGCAACTCAAACTCGTAGCGCATGCAGGTCAGAATTGTATCAAGAGCTGGAGGAATTAGTTTGACCCTTTGAAAACGCTTTATGTAAGAAAGTTACTTGCCTGTTCACCTATTTGGACGACGACTTTGAAATGACACCCTTCCTTCTTTGGAGAAAGAGAGGAACTGGAGTCGAAAACGGTGATGGACCTGCAAATGAAGGTTTCATTTATGAGGGTACGAAATACGCCGCACGAAGCGCGTCCGAAGAATCAACCGACATGGTCACTATGAGACACAACATTGCAGGACTTGGACATCTTTCAGCACATGAAACAGGAGAGGGTTAGGCAAGCCTTCGAAAACGCTGTGTGAGAATTCAGAGTAGCTTGCGGACTCACCCAAATAACACAAAGGCATTTTGTTGCTTCCAGCTCTTCTCGTGCGTTGGATCCCCGTCAAGAGCGTCTTCTGTGGAGCTGGCGGCGGTTGCTAGTAGAAAAGTCGCGAAGCAGAGTGTGCTCGCAAAAGTCGGCATTGTTGGCGGACTCCAGGTCCTTTCTCCAGGAAGACTTAAGCCTTCTACGTGATCGTACAAAGGCAGTCTTCCAAAAAGACTTTCCAAGCAGACAGCCCGTTGCAAATAATCGCTGATCAATAAGGATTCTGTTCAAAGCAGCTGGTTAAACACGCTCGAGTTTTTGTTCGGAAATTGCGCAAACTAAAACAAACTCTCAAGACGTGCCGGCCAGCAATCAAAGCGCAGATATGTACCTGTCCGGAATTGGTCTCTTAGGTCCATGCAACTAGGCTCAGGCAGCTCACCCTACGGCGGTCTCATGGCACCACAGTAGCTAGGCGTAGCGTGTTTCGAATTCACATATGCAGCGCTTTTCTAAAATGTTGGTTGGCTGATCATGGGACCGTCTTGCTACACGTCCCGCTTTGATCGTTACGCATCTGCCTGACCGCTTTCCGAGATTTAAGCCTGCTCATAAGCCACCAGAATGGGGGGTCCTTGGTGACGGTCGAATGAGAAGGAGCTTGTTTCTTGTCCTGAAAATCAACACCTACAATGCCATGCCCCGGGTAAAAGTCGAGGCCGGGTTAGCTCGATGGTTAGGGTGCAGGCTTCGGGTGCGAAGCATGTAGTAGCTGATGACTTGTACCGTCTGCACCAGGTACAATCTTACAGGAGTTCCGAATAAGAACCGTGTTAAGAGTCAGATTAACGGGCATAGGCTCATAAACACTGACCAGCTCAAGACCATGTACGTTCCTTTGTCTGTCAAACAGCACTCGCAATCGCATGCGGTTTCCCATTTGTTTCCGTGGGCTTGAGAAGCTTCTACCCTCAAGAGTCTTTGCACGGGGAGTGGTACATGAGTTGTGCTAGAGGAACCCCATGTGCATTCAGACCACTTTGAGTAACGTGTTGGACTGGGCCTCAAAGCAATGGAAGGACCACCAGCATCTCCTTCTCAATCTTGTGGTGAAACGCCATCTTTTTACAGCCATGATGCAGTTGATAGCAGCTCAGCAAGTGAAGATGCCTCGGAATTTCAACAAGAACTCGTGCAATGGTTGCGCATCGACCACCTAGGAAGCAGCCTGCGGCGAAAGATCCTCAAGAAGACCGAAGTCATCATTTTGAAAGTGGACGTCATGGAGCTCATAAGCAGCTTTCCAATCTTAGCTGGCGAGATCATCCGGTGCCCTGAGGATGTCGGAGTCTCCATCATCAAACACATTGTCAATCACAATACGCAGGATCTAGCCATACAAGAAGTCCTTCTTCAATCGAGGATCCACATAAGATGGCAAGCAGTTCCGATACCCGTGTTCACGTCCGTTCAAGAGGTTACTGAGTGCAGCAGGGAGCCATGCCCTCTGCCTGGGTACCCTGTACAATTTCTCGGTGTCGTATATGAAGTCTCTTCGCTTCAAAAAAGGACCTATGTTAGGCGAGTCCGCTGCCACGCATGCGGGGCGGAGCATCTTATATACCAAGAGAACCCGGGAACACCACCCTGCAGCTGTGGGACTTCGTTCGAAGAGGACATTGCCTCCCGGGTCGAAGTTGCTTATCAGGTAAGACATTCATAAGAGAGCACACATGTTGGCTGTAAAGAAACTTTTGTCGTTTCTTGTTTGTGATGTTTGTTCCTTGCCAACAGTGTGACTCTCAATATCGGTTTCGACAATTCTTTGCGGTTGTTGTCCAAAAGGTAGCGGAATCTTTGCCTGCAGGAAGTACTCCTGCGGCCAGTCCCTACAATGAAGGATCCTGAACGCAACTCATTCCAGGGAAGCATAAGAGCTGTTCTCCTGGAGGATCTTTGCTGCGAGGTCCGCCTTGGAAACTGTGTACTGCTCAAAGGGCATGCAAGGAGCTTTTTTGACGCTTCATCCACTCTTCCCTTGGACGGCAAGCTGGCAGCATCGGCTTGTCTGAGTACAAACTGTGTCAAAAAGGTCAACGCTCTTTCCTTCTTCAACACACAAGTGCAAGATATCCCCCTTTCAGCATCTTTGTTGGATCAAGACAACATATCGCTTGATGCTTTGGCGCAAGCACTTCGTCCGGCAGGATACACGTCCATCTGGTCAACTGAAGTGTGTATTAGCTTGCTCCTTAGCCTCGTTTCCGTATGGAAAACAGAAGGTGAAAGCGAGGAGGATTCGCAAGAAGCATTGCTGGAAAGTTCGCAGACCAGGAAGAGCATCCACGTACTTCTGGCTGCTTCTGCATTTTGCAGTGCGGCTTCTCGTTTGCTGCTAGCGGCTGCAGTTCTCTCTCCGAGGTCAATCCGTTTTGACACAAAGAACAAGAACGTGATAGCAAGATCATCTGCGGTTGACGACAAGACGGGCGTACTTTCAGTCACAGCAGGAACAATGGCGCTGGCCAACGACGGCGTGTGCGTGGTTGACATCAGCAAAGGCAGCCTCCGGAAAGACGTGGTCGAACAACTGCGGCATTGCATGGACAAACAAGTTATGCCGGCCGCTGACAGACCCGAGCTGTCAGTCGCCACCCGTGGCTCTGTCTGGGCATTCTTCACCTCTGAAAGCAGCAAGAGGTCTCTTCTCAAAGACGGTTCCGCGTGTCTCTTTCAAGAGCCGAGTCTTGATCCCAGACTC
The DNA here is from genome assembly GCA_000708835.1 of Klebsormidium nitens. Taxonomy (NCBI): domain Eukaryota; kingdom Viridiplantae; phylum Streptophyta; class Klebsormidiophyceae; order Klebsormidiales; family Klebsormidiaceae; genus Klebsormidium; species Klebsormidium nitens. The sequence continues at coordinate 32,861 of DF237586.1, forward strand.
TTGAGCAGTTTCGACATAGTGCATAGGCTTTCAGCATTCGAGGGCAGAGAAGCAGATCGGAGATCATCGGGGGAGCTTCTCGACAGCACGGAAGAACATAACGCACCTGAAGTTGCCGAGACTCTGAAAGTGCACCTGCAGAGAGCGGGACTGCTGCCAAGCCCTCGCGTCACCCGGGATGCAAGAGAATTGCTGCAGGCCTACTACATGCTGGTCCGTCGGTCGCAGTCTTTGGGCACTGAGAATGCTTACGTGTCCTTAGCAACGCTTGAAAGCTTGATGCGGGTCGCGAGCGCTAGCGCGAGGCTGTTTCTGCGAGTTGAGGTTCTGGAAATGCCGGATGCTACCCTCGCGATCTTCATGCACGAAAGGTCCTTGGAGGCAAAGGTAAGACGCACGTTCCCTGCTATATGACAACTAACCAATAAAGGGTTATTAGCTGCAGCCACGTACCATGATGCTCTTGGTTTTCTTGCGCGCAAAACATTTGTTTGCAAAACTTATTCTGCTCAAGGGTCTGCATCTCCGCTGCAGTCTGCTCTTTCGATTCACGTACAGTATTGCCTTACGGAGATAATATGTCCTGTTACTAACTTCAGACTACAATTCTATGTGATGTATCCTGTTACTAAGGTCAGACTACATTTCTGTGTGGCCCTACGTGCAGTTTGGGGAAAAGGTCATCAGCAGGACTTTCAAATCCCGGCAGCGTGCGGCTCTGGGTGGAGCTCTGTCCGGACCACCGTCCAGCATGGCCGTCGACTTTGAGCAGGAGCTGATGGACTTCCACGACGACCTGGAAGACTACATGGCACCGTTGGCCCTGCACAGGCCTGAAGAATGATTGCTTTCGGAACGGGCCTTCGCCATTATCACTCGAATTGGATACAGCAGCCGGACAGTGGTATTAACGATATACACCTCAGGAACCGCGTATGAATACTTTGGGGTCGCCTTCACATATCAAAATTTCCCGAGTTGTTCAGGGATATTGTGCTATTGACTTGATGCAAGGCGATAAAGGTGTCATGCATGAGAGGTCTGCAATACTGACCTTCTACGTTAGGATACTGACGGTTGGCGCGCATGTGCAAGTTGCGTAAGCATTGAAGCGCCTCTTTGCGATTGGACCGCGCCTCGCCCGGCAGGCTACGTTATGCGGCATACATACGATTAGCTAAATGTGCAGCAGAGTTCCGGCCGGAGCGAACGAAACGGTTTGGACCGTTCTCTGCAATCCTTACCGTCCAAATCAACCGCGTGCCGTAGCGTTCATTTCAGAGGTGAACTCGCCGTCCGTGCTCACGTGCAGTGCGCATGAGGAAGGGCTGGCGCGGTGATATTAAATCATGCACACGCGAACTTGTATTTAAGCTGGACACGTAAAGTGACAGTAAGTTGGCCATACAGCGCACATGGTAAGTTTTGATCGTTTCCAAGCTAAATAAGTGCGAGGCCTTCTGCAGACAACATGCACGAATCGAGTCTTAAGCGTCCTGCGACAAACCGCGGTAGATGATAGTAAGACTGACATAGACTTTTGAAGCGTGCATGTGTGACGGTTTCCGCGAGTCGGTCACTACAGCGAGAAGCCCACGTACAAAGTTGAAGGTGCATATATGCAGGCTCGGCTATGGCTGCTGATCAAGCTTGCATATTCAAATTTCAAGCAGCTCTGCAAACGCGATGGTGAAACATTTAAGTATGGGATCAATCTGCAATGGCAGTTGATTCAGGGTAGATCACTACCGCTCCTATTCTGTACTATCTTCAAAACTTCGTTCTTCGAATCTCTTTCCGTAGAGGTACAGTATCAATACGACCAGGCGCGTATGACACAAGAAGGCATTTTAGCGAGCTAGAATGGACCTCGATCTACTCGACTGAAGTGCGGTTGTGTATCCAGTCCACACCAGCTTTATTTGATCCATTGAAGCGCCGCAGTAAGAATGTCGTTTATCTATGAATTCTCTCATGATGAGAGCTGTTGGTCAACACATGAACTCAATACCGTGCGCCACTGTCTGCATGACATGGCCGGTGAGACACACAACTCTTGTCTACGTCAGTTTTGCCGAAGCTCGAGCTGGAAATCAGCATACCCGTGCTTCGCCTTGTGCGCATGGAAGAGATCGGCGACCGCCTGGAAGTAGCGGACCCTCATGGCTTCCACGTCTTCTTCGGTCGGGTTGGCCCAGCCGTCCTGTGCTAGCGCGGCCTCCGCCTGAGGTGGTCGCGTGGGGATGGGCTCTCCCACGACGATGGACACGGCGTCCTTCTCGGGCACGGGCAGAACGCCCCACAGGCCGACGGGGAGGAAGGGCACGGGGAAGCCGAGCTTCCGGTACGTCCATCGCTGCAAGCAGGAAGAATCCGTAATGAAGGCGAACAAAGCACAGGAAGCAGATCAGAGGAGGATACAAAAGCAGCGTGCGCACGGGAGGGTAACTGATATTATCTTGGTCAGCCTGAGGTCAAACCCCGTCACAGAATTCACAACTGCACAATGACTCGTGTGCTAGGCACAGACGTCCACGCAGTTGCCAGCCAGCCGCGGCGCACACCTGGATGGCGGGCCAGTCGAAGAGGTTGTGCATGTTGAAGCTCTCCCCGAAGCAGAAGACGGGGACTAGCGCGGCGCCGTTCTGCATGGCCAGCCGGATGAAGCCCTTCTTCCGGGCGCACAGCACAAACTTGCGGCGGTAACGCGGCTGGTGCAGGCACAGCTCCGACTGCACGACAACCGGGGGCGCTGTCAGGTAGAGCAAGTAAGCGAGCGGGGCCGAAAGGTATTACCTGGCTTTGCATCAAGGGGGAAGCAGGACACGACAAATCAGCAGCTCCCTCGTACCAACGCCCCGTTGCCGCCACAAGCTTGACATACAATCATCTTTGGGACAAAAGGACGAACTTTAGGAAGCTAAGGCCAGGCCAACAATCTGAATTTAGGAAAAGCAGCAAACCGCTCTGCGGCAACAGCGCGGACAGTGACTCGCCTGGCCGCCCGGGCAGATGACGACCGCCCTCTCTTGGCTGAGAGCGTTCTGGAAGCCCCTTCGGGACACCTCACGATTGCCGGCCCACAACATCAAATCGCGCAGAAGGGGCGCCATGAAGATGGCAGTGGCGGCCAGGCTGACGGGGCGGATACCAGGGAAGAGCTGGCGCCACGCGGACGTGTACTGGAACCAGGCCGCAGTCACGGGGAACAGGCCGTGCGGCTACAAGGGGAGGAGGGAGCTAAGGCTGACGAGAGAGGTAGCTCAAAATATATTGAAACAGGGTAAAAAGAACCAGGTGAAACTATTGGAACACGAGGACCTAGTCTCAAAAGCTTGCAGTACTGTCTGAAAAGAAAGAGTGAGCATGCCGCCGAACAATGCCATGCGAGGATGAGAAAGCTGACGGCTCAAAAGTGTAAGTTAGTCCAGCGCAGGTCTGCTCACGTGGTACCCAAACACGTACGACTGGGATGCGTCCAGAGGCACTTTCGAGGTTCGCACGAGGCGCAGGCCCCCCCAATGGCGGATGGCGACCTCCTCCAGAACAGCAGCTAGCCTGCAGCGAAGGATTTGAAAGACCGGTGATGAACAGTAAAGACAGGCAATCCACTGGCAACCAAGCTTCTGAACAAGTGCTGCAGCCCCACGATTCCGCTATCGTTGGCAACAGCCGAGCATAGATCCTGGAAGCTTCGTTCGTGCGTCCACAAGCTAAAGGCCTTTATGAAGACAAGAAACATGTGAAGAATCAAGCATTCACTGGATCTTCGAGCCACTAAGAAGCCCGGGTCGTCAGCTGTGTATAGTCCAATCAGTGGAATGCTGGCCAAGCTGCAGTGCCCTCACTTGTCTCTTGCAGCGTTCCAGGTGCGCCGGCCCGTCGTGTGGGGGCTGCCCCGGTAAGTAGGCAGGTACAGCAGGACTGCGATGGCCAGCCCCGCCAGGTACCGCCAGCCCAGGAGCAGCGACAGGCTGATGACCGCAATCGAGAAGAGGTGGTTGCAGTAGAACAGCGCCAGCACGGCCCACACTTTGAACTGACCCCACACGGACTGCGCAGCCAGGGCGAGCGGCCGTGGGGGAGAGCTCTTGTTCAGTGCCTGCTGTGCGAGCCAATGGGCTGGCAGAGCAATGGCTTCAAGGTGACCCGTGCTAGGGGGAAGGAGGGGCGTGCAGAGGGCACTGGTGAGCTCTTCAGAAGGAGCTTCGACAGCCATTGTCGTCCCGTCAGACAGCCTGAAAACAGCAGTCTCCGTCCCCAGGGTCTTGTCACTGTTCACTGTGACAGGTGTCTGCGCGACGGGTGCGGCGGCGGACACCTCCTGCTCGATCACAGTATCTAACCGCATGAGCTTCCCCTGGCTTCCCTTGAGCTTTTTGACCGGCTGCGGAGCGACATAGCACAGGAGCGAAGCCGCCATGAGCACCTCGGACGCCAGGCCCCCGAACCCTGCACTCGCCAGCAGGCCGTTCCCCAACCGAGAGCCGGTGAGGGCAGTCGCACAGTACGCGGCCAGCAGGAACGCCGCGAGGGCGGCCGCAAACATGGCCCACGCCAGGGCCTGGATGACCACAAACGAGAGGCCCCCCACAAACGGCTGCCAGAAGGACCACGTGTTGCGGTACCGCAGTGAGCCGCCGAGGCCGTATGTAGAGGGCCCAATCACCGCCAGGCTGGCAAACCCGGCAACCGCCACCAGGACGTGCTTGGAGGAGGGCAGGCGGGAGAGAGGGGGCCCGTGGAACCATATGTCGCACACGGCGGCGACGGCGCACAGGAGGGTGGCCAGGCTGATGTTGATGCTCATGAGGGCGCGGTAGCAGCGCCGGCTGCGGGCCCAGAGCGCGGCCGCGCTGGCCTCCAGGCTGCCCCGCACGCGGCGGTGACGAGGGGGGGAGACCGGAGCTGGGGGGGCCAGATGGGGGAGTGGGGGACGTAGACATGCAGGGACACGCTGGTCTGCAAGAGGATGTGACAGCGCCAGTCAGCGACGGCAACGGCAAGACCTGCCTGAGCGGCTCCTTATCTGTTTGACGTTGCAAGCTTCCAACAACATATAAATGAATCGCCTATGCAACAAAGCATCAGTAGTGGAACGGTGCTGACATTGTTAGGAATGCGACATGGCCACTCACTGCGAGTTGGGCGAGGGCACAGGCGAGCGCACTGAAGGCGAGATGCACTGTGGGCAGATCAGGCACCACCTGGCTGCGGCCCTGTGATCCGCAGGCCTTGGATGGGTGCTCCACCCCGAGGGGCATGACAAAGGGGGCTAAAGCCCAGGCCCAGAAGAACCAGGTGGCGGCCTGCAGGAGGACAAAGGAGGGCCCCCCCTGGAAGGGCTGCCACGCATGCCAGGAGCGGGGGAAATGCAGGGCACCTCCCAGCGTGTAGCTCAACGGAACTGCAGACCGGCAACAAAGAGGCCATCACATTGGATGTAAGGTGCTCACAAGATTGAATGAAGTCTGCTTTTGAGGCCAGAGGCCGCTTCTGCACCTTTGTCAACAGATTGTAGACGAGGGACTGCAGCCTCAGTCCCTCGTCAACACCACAGAAATTGCATGCCTGCCTCACAAAGTTCAAACCTTTCCCGTGTCTTGAAGTGCAGAAGTGCCCCATACAGTGAAGTTAAAAGACTTGCATAAGAGGGGAAGCACAGCTACCAGGCAGTTAATTGCATGTGCTCCACGATCAAAGAGTAGACTAACCCCTCACCAGCCAGGACAGCCCCCGCCCCTGCCAGTGCGCTCCAGGGCTGCTTCTCCCGCCTGCCCAGGTAGGCCCCCCCTTGCGCCCACAGCAAGGCAAACACTGCCACCACACTGCCCCACACAAGGAGGCACCGCAGCAGTCTATGTGCCAAGGTGTCGGCTGCCTGAGGAGTGCTGATGCGCCGAAATGCACCGGCAGCACTGGACAACCCCTCTCCTGGCAAGCTAGCATTGTGTGACTCTTGCTGCTGTCTTGTCAAATCAGGCTCTTTGCTGTTGCCAGCAGACACTCCCCCTTTGGCCGCAGCTCCCAAACATTCCTGCTCTGATGTGCTGCGAGACAGCTGGTCCCGCTGTCTCCTGGGCACCTTTTCCAGAGCTTCCTCTCTGCTGGCTTTATTCTTCCTGTGGAATTGCCTTGTCGAAGCCCCATGGGTGTGTGGATTGATAAGCCAATACTCCCCAGAGTCTCCGGGCCATGAACCCCAGGTTGCTGCCTGACGCCTCCGGGCAAGGCGGGCCTGGCGCCGCCGGCTGAGCACAGGGTCGGTCACAACGTCCATCAATGGTCAAATGCTGTCAGCCAGTCCTCAGAGAGAATTAGCCACACTGATCACACTACGTGGAAATGATCTCCAAAAACTTCGGCGGAGGGACGCGCCACCAGATGGCCGCTGACAATGGAGTAGGAGCTGCAGATTGCTTCAACTATGATCTGTACGTGGCTCTTTGCTTCCTACTTTGACTCCTCTGCCCACAGCGGGCCCGCAATGGCGTCCACCAGGGCAGGCTGCTGGCCCTCTGCTGGCCCTGCGAATTGCCTTCACCAAGGCATAGCAATACGGTGTCCTTCCCAGCCAGCCTCGACAGGGCGCCCCGCCGACATGAACGCAATTCGGTGGTACCTACTTCCTTGTTTGGCCGGTGCCTTCTTCATGAGAGCTACCGTATTACCTAACCCTACCTCATCATGCGAGGCAGCAGGCAGGCCGCAGCAGCTGCTAGCAGCTAAAGAATGCAGCCTCAGGCCATGCATGATTGCCTCCATTGACCAAGTCCATGTGGGCACTGGACTGCGCCTGCAGCCTCAGGCTCAGGCTTACGTCACTCAGCGTGGAAGATCCCAAGTCACTCTGGTCGTACGGAATACCTATACTGGCGGCGGTAGGATCCGCAGTCAAAACCCTGAACAGATTCCCTGGGTGCAAACCTGGGTGCCGCGGGAGCGCCGCGCAGTGCATTGTGGGCCTCGGGGGAGCGGCCGCGCCGCTACACATCCCCTGCCCTCTGCTGAAGCAGCTGCATGGAGTCTGGACTACAGTAGTCACTGTTTTACTTCTGAAGACGGTGGAGCGACGGAGTCCAGCTTTGCTTTGGCATCAGAGGTCCTTCACCTTCGCGAAGGCAGCTGAGCAGCTTCGCGGGCAGGCAGGCGGGTACAGATGCATTTGATCCTTCGCAGCTATGATGCAGACCTTGGCTAATCTGGCACAAACCCGGCCAGCGCTGCAATTGGCAGCTACATCTTTGAGACAAAAACAGAACTTCGTTCTTCCAACCAAGAGGTAAGTGATATGCTCCAATGAAAGGTAAGACTCTTTGGAGTATGTGCAGGGACTTTTTAAGTGGGTGCATACTTTTAGTATCATTGACAATCTATGCCTGCTGCAAAACCTTTCAAGCACCATTCCTCCACCTCACGCCACCGGAGTCTTGTTCTTTGATGGAGGGCTGCAACCTACATGATCAAAACATAAAAAGCTTCCAAAAATGGGCTAAATGTGTTTGGTGAGTTTTTGTGTGCTTCAGTGCAAGCAACACAGAGTGGTACTAACGTCAAATACGAACATCTTTGCATCATATCTGCTTTGCGCAGCAGTGTCAACTGAGGTCTGTAAGGTACTCAAAATTGCAGCACAAGGGACACAGACCTTCGTACCTGTACTCGGTGCAATTGTGGGCTCACTGATCTTAGAACAAAGTCATGCTCCATGATATTACAAGTACAGCGTTTCACCACAGTGCTGTCCAACCAGTCTTTTTCAGAAGGCGGTGGCCTCAATCAACTTGCTTGGCTTGCAGCTTCTTGCATGGCGCGCCAACATTCCCCTCTGTCCGCTTCTTCGATAGCCTTGATAGTCTAATAGCTGGCCGCCACAATGGACACCAGAATCAGGCAACGAGGTGTATGCACCAATCTGGTGAGGGCACATCTATTTCCATCTCACCGTACTAGACTGATTTAGAGGTGATGTACGGCTGTTTGGGCTTGTTGATATACTCTTTGAAGTCTGTAGCCCCCCGACATCTGCCCAAGGCCAAAAGTGAGTGCATCGGGCATGATCAGAGATTCTGCAAGCCCCGCCAGCTTCTCTATTCTAATTTCGTGTTGGCAGGAAGGGAGCAGTCATCACTTGTCTTGTCTTGTCAAGATAACAACCACTGACGCCCTATGCTTTTCTGCAGCACCCCAATATGCAGACTCCTTCCCCGCGCAATCCAACTCGCAATCCCCCTCCCAAAAGCGGGTGTTTCTCAGCCACACAATCTACAAAGGAAAAGCGGCCATGGGAGTGGTCCCAATGAAACCCACCTTCGTCAACAAGGTGCGCCTTTCTCCACAGAGTCTGATCAAACGAGGAAGTCAAGGTTTCTGAGTTATGCTTTTAGGAAAGGTCTAGAAAGAGACTGCCCCAGCAAGCCCAGAACCACATCATTCGTGGCAAATTGCCCTCGACCAGGCCTCATGTTCCGATAACTCACAGTGGCTGTCTATGCAGAACGGGAATCTGTCAGTGGATCGGGATGGAGCCATCCTGCTGGAGTTTGCGCCCATCGTCAGTGCCCGCAGTTACGACTGGAGCAAGAAACAGGTGAGGCCGGGGCAACCACCCAAGGCTACACTCCTCGTGTTACGTCTGCAGACAGCTGTTTCAAAAGAATGGTGAACTTGAATTGTGAATAAGAAGAAAAGAGATTCTGAAGAGGTTCTGAGAGATTCTGGTGGGATGCATGTGACAGTGTCTGTATGCTCCTCAAACCGGACTGAGCTTCCCCTCGGCTGCTCTGCAGACGTTCGCTTTGTCTGTCCTGGAGTGTGGTGCGCTGCTCGACCTTCACCCGGGCATGAAGCCTCTCGACTTCTTCCACGACCCCTTTAAAGGACAGCAGTAAGCTGCAAGGACCCTTCATCCCAAAGCGGACACGGGTGTTGGCATGCAGTCAGATCTGAAAACGTTGGGAACGACTGGTCATCCTGCGACGGGTCATAGCACAGGACGGAAGCCCTGCTACACCACTCCTTGCTGAGCAACAGACCCGCCAAGATGCATCAACCCCTACGGAGTATTGCCCTTTGACCGGTATGAATTGCAGTCGCACTGAATTCCGAATTGCTGAATTGCTCGACGGCCCACCCCTTTTCCTGCGACTGCAGGGGCCAGGAGGGCAAGGTCCGGAAAAAGCTGGTGGTCCAGACGTCTCAGAACAACGACTCCTACTTCGTCGCTCTCAGTAAGTGCTGACAACTGGTGGCCTTACTTCAAGCATATGCCGTGCTTTTCCAAGAATTGCAGGGCATGTGTACTTGCAGCTTCAACCAGGACACTGGATGGGAATCCTCAATCGCTAGGAAGGCTCGGAAGTATCCGGCTGGGCTAGCTGCTCGTCAACGAGGCCAGAAGCGTGAAGCCGATGCTTTGGACGTTCCCAGATGTGACGGGTGCCAGCCAACCCGTCAACCTCACCCTCCCCGTGTCGTTCGCTGAGATGGCCGTGCTTAAGACGCTCATTCAGGTACGCACCGATTCTTTGTGCTAGACTGTCAGTCATACGCGACTAGGCCATGCTTCAATCACGATCGTTGGTGGGGTACGGAGCTGGTGAAGGCCTGAGATGTAGGCTGTCTTTTTCCCGTGGATATAACGAACACTTATAAGGTCAGATCAATGCCCAGCAGTTCTCACCATCTCAAGCGAGTTGCATTGACGCATGCATGCTTCTGGGTGGCTGCTCTTTCTTTTGCCCGCCTCAGCCTCGCTGACTCAGCACACCCGTCGACGCCCGTCTGCTGCGTCTGCCTGACCCGTGTGCGTTGTGCAGTACTCGCTGCCCACGCTGATGGGGTGGGACGTGTGGGCTAACCCGGAGCTGGCCGCGCAAGCCAACGTGGTGGACGAGGGCACGCAGCTGGGCGGGGCGCAAGAGTGGAATCAATAGGGGGGATCGGGCCATACCTACCAGGTTCGTGCATGATCTGGCTTTATGTGGCGAACCAATCGAAGGCAGCAACAACTTGCCGAACACCGCAACTGGTCCCAGTTCTTCCTGCAAGTGCAAGCCTGATAGTGTTCTGCGAGTTAATTCGTGTCCATGTTCCGCTCGCGTTTGGGTGATGTAAGCAGTATGGCAGACCTTGGCTCGAGTAATTGATTCGACTCTCATATTTCTCTCATGTTTCAACCTGTTGAATCTGCAGGACCTTGGAGGACTGAGACCAATGAGCTGTGTTCGTATCTATGTACAGAAGGGAATTCATCAGAAGAGTACGTCTCGAGTCTCGGCTTCTTAGCGCTGTGTAAGTGGATACTTCGTCATACTGTTGAACTTAGGAGACGTCGTGCTGCCAGGCGGTCTTCGGTTGAAGAGCAGACAGCGGATGGCCTAGGGCGGAAAGTATCCTAAGGGACCTTTACGCCTAGGCTCTGAGGACATCTGCAATTCGTGATTCCTGGACGGACGTGAAGATCCGTGCGCGCTTGAAAATCCGCACAACGACCTGCTCATATGTACTTAAAGAAGCTGAGCTGAGCATGATAGTGGACGTTGAAGTACCGAACGGTCTCAGTGGGCCGTTTGCTCACCATGGCGCCGCGCGCAGTTTGTTTGCAAATGTGCGGATCTCATGTTTGGCATATGCAACTGCGCTTAGAAGATTTCGGCAATGTGGACCTGTGCGCTTTAACATTAGCAATGCGATGTCTTCAGCCTTCGAGTATTGGCGGCGGCTAGCGTCGATCAGCGTTTATACTAACTTGCCGCCACAACATGGTCGCAATCGCATATGTGCGACGTCGTCATCATGCATTCAGCTTGTTCATTCCTGGGAAACACTTCAGCAGATACGGCACTGTGCAAGAATGTGGTGTAAATGCGCTGGATATACGAATTAGGTATACATTGCCCAGCCAAGCTCAAGCTTATCACAGGCCTGGCCGCTTACAATACTAAAGATATAAGTCTCCGCAATGACAGCGTAGAGCTAGCCGCCTGCTATAGCATTATAGGATGGCTGTGCTTGCATGCGTGCGGTGTAGAAACTTCTCATTGGTCTGATCTGGAAGAAGCTAGCTATGTACATAGGGATGCCCGTTAAGCTGAACCAGACGCAAAGAGACGGGCAACCATCACTGAGCTTTCAAGTCCGCCCTGACCCTGATTTCAGCATTTTCACCATGTATGGCCCTTCGAGCTCATACCCCAGCCTTCTATAGTAATGCCGCGTGCCGACGCCCGAAATGACCGCCAATTTCGTGGACCTATGCTCCCGTGTCGCTATCCGCTCAGCTTCTTGCATCAGCAGAGTTCCGTAGCCCTGCAAAAGCGGCTTCAGCTTAGTCTTGCCACTCTTTCAAAACCATGCCCGAAACAAGGGCAAGCTGGAAAGGACACATCACCAGATGCGAGCAAACTTGAGGAGGCTTCACGAGGCTGTTGAATCAACGGGCACGTGGGTGTTTGACAACAATATCTCATCCGAAGGCCCGGCTTTCGAACAAAATCTTTCTCCAACAACCTAGATTTCGGGACAGCACGCAGAGACATTCGCCTGCGGCCGTCGGAGCGGGCAAGTTCTCACCTGGTGCTGGAATTTGTCGACGTCTCGGCCGTGGATGGAGACGGCGGTCCCGTACACGTGCAGCTCGCGCACGATGGAGCACCGCCCGCGCAGCTCGGGGCAGCTCACACTGCGGCCACACCGCCGCAGGCGCAGCAGGCCCACCAGAATGTCCTGCGCAATCCCCGGGCACGGCCCAGTAAGCGCACACCGCCACAGAGTATCGAGGCATGCAAATCAAAAGAACTTCTTTCACACGAATGGACCTGCACATTACACGATCCGGATCCAAACGCGACCAACACGGGCAGCCCCCGTTGAGCTGAATCACTATCAACAGCCGCCAATCTGCGCTTTTGGACAGACCAGCGGCGCACCTGCTTCACGTCCTCATATGCGAGGAAGGTCTCCCATCCGCCACTGGCCGCGTAGTCGCGCCGCACCAGCTCCACCTCTTCCGGCCGCACCCGGTGGTGAATGTCCTGCAGGGGTGAGCAGACCGTGGTCAGGGGAAACTATGACGCCTCGATAGGGCAGGCTCCTTCTGTTTCTGCTGCGTCAACTCAGGTGAAAAATCTCGGGAGCTTGAAAACTCTTGTGGCCCGTGGGTTATCTCGCTGCTGCATGACCTTGCCCAGAACGGGGACTGAACGCCAGCACATCCTGAAGCCTTGGAAATAATCGTCGGGCCGTCATCACCGCCGCCACGGTGCGTACCTGGATGCCCGCCTCCCTGGTCCTGACGTCGCGGCAGCGCGTGCCAAGGTCGGCCATGCGTTGCAGCGCGAGCTCACGCAGGTTGCCCTTCTCGACGCCGCTGGTAACGAGCGGCATGGGGATGTCGCGCTGAATGCGGTACACGCGCGTCCAGGGGGGCACGAACGCCAGCAGGCGCGCCACCAGGTCCACCAGCTGCTCGGGGGGGTAGTTGCGGTACCTGCGCGCAAGGAAGGAGGACGGGCGGCGTGAACGTGGAATGGATAGAGACAGTTCCGGGGCTCTCTGCGTTCGGCGCCTCTTCACGTGCACAAGGTCACACTTCAACTTGACTCACTTGAAAGTCAATTTGACGAAATCAACGAGCAAAGGACTGAAGGTTTTGAAATCTATCCGAATGCTCAAGATACAGAGGATACACGAAGATAACGAGCACAGTTTAAGGTCAGTGGCTGCTTGCGTCAGAAGCGCTGAAATCCACAAAGATGAAATGTCCTGTACTTCTGATTTCACAAACACTTTTGCACAAGGCGGCAGCAGTGGCACACAACAAAGGCACCAACGCCGTTAGATCTCTCCGGCCCAGCAGCTGCAACAGCGCACCTGCCGGTCTTCCAGAGCTCGTAGAGGCCGGTGCCGCGGATGACGAGGGTGGGGTACACCTTGAGGCCGTCCGCGCGGAAGTCCGGGTTCTCAAAGAACTCGCGGAAGCTCTCAATGTCGCGCTCCATGCCCACGTTGGGCAGGTCCGGCATCATGTGGGCCACCACCTGGCGCAGCACAACGAAAGTGATTTTAAGCAGTAACAATTTTTCGACGTAGTGTCACCTCTTGAAAGGACGGAACATTTTCGAACAGCTTGTCGGCGAAAGATACAACCCCTTGATTGCGAAGAAAACGGTCTTGCCACAAAAGTACGGTGCTGGCGAACCAAAACAACAACCGAGGCCAGTGAAGCCATTGACAAAACATCGCAGAAGGTGCCTAGACGCCCAACGACTTATTCATTGGAAATCAAGCCCCCGATCTTTACTCGGCCAGGTAACGGGAACGACCATGCATCCTATGTCTTCTAAAAGCTTTTCGCTTTGGTCGTGTGGTGACCTGCTAGCGAAGAGAGTCTCCCCGGACGTGCCGCACCTTGAAGCCCGCGTCCTTAGCAAGGCAGAAACAGTCGGCGACGGCGGCCACGGTGTGCCCGCGGTTGGTGTCCCGCGCCACGTCCTCATATGTGCTTTGCACCCCAATCTCGAGGCGCGTGCAGCCGTAGGTCAGCATCTGGCGCAGGTGGGGGGCCAGGCAGTAGTCGGGCCGCGTCTCAATGGTCAGCCCAATGCACTTGGTGGCCGACTGCTCGCTGTACCTGCACGTGTAGCAGCGGCAACATGGTTGGAAAATGCCCGGAACCAGGGTCTGGGGAGGGGACTCGATAATGTTTGGAACCTTGCAGAACAACAATCCTCACAATGATGTGAGGGGCTGCCATCAATCCGAGCAGGAAATGGCACGTGGGCCAACTCGACCTTGACAAACGACTCACACCATCCCCCTCACAGCCACTCAAACCAAACACAGACACTAAGCCTGGACGGGCTTGCCTGACGGCTTCGTCGACATCACGCGAGGTGTGGCCCGAGAGGGAATCGTGCAGGTTGCGGATGAAGTAGTCGCGGTAGTCGGCGGGCAGCGACATGAAGGTGCCGCCCATGAGGATGAACTCCACCTTGTCCACACTGTGGCCCAGCCGCCGCAGCTGGTCCACACGGCCCCGCGACTGTGCCGCACATCCCAAGAGGAACCAGTCAATGGGCATGCGCGTGCGTTTGTACAAGGCAGGAACTGGCGCCAGCCAATCGCTTTCAATTGCTTTCAAAAGCAACACAATATGTTACATCGAGGCTCTTCCTAGGATGCATAGAGTAGCAACTTCTCCTCCTGCCGAGCTTAAGTCAAATGACCTTTTGGCATGGACTGCCTTGGATGTATGAAGGAAGAAAGGAGGGGAATGCATGACGACCGCCAGCGAGCAGAACCCACTACAGATCATGCCCTTACGGCCTCACCTGCGCGTATGGGTTGTACCTTGCGCGGATCGCCCGCATGCTGGTGGGCTCATATCCCGTGTAGGACTGCGTGCTGTACTCAAAGTCGGAGTCAGGCCCCCCGGGGCAGTAGACACAGATGTTACCGGTGGTGGCGATGTGGGGGCAGCGATGCGGCTTGGACATGACAGCCACCACAGCAATGCCGGATGCGGTGCGGATGGGCTTGGCGCGCAGGCGCGGGATGAGGTCGGCGCGGTGCTCCTCAGGGACGGCAGCGATGATCTCCACCAGCTTCGGGCTCTTGGTGAGTCCATACTTGCGCGACTTCTCCGCTTTGAGCACGTTCAGGTTCACGTCCTTTTTCTCGCGGCTGCACGCTATCAGGCCGTTCACAATCTCCGCAATGGCGCGCACCCGGCACTCCTCAACCGACAGGTCGGCATACACCGTGCGATCTTTGCCGGTCTTGACTGACCGCCGTGGAGCTGCCATGCTGCTGGCCGCGCTGCTCCGGAAGTCACTTGTTAGGCGATGACTAGCAACGTCCACTACTACAAGCTCATCCTGTACTGCCTAGCTTGGATATGCTGGCCCCAACACACCGTTCAAAATAGATATTCTCATAGCACAAAATCTATGTTTACAGATACATGGTACAGGGGACAGGGGCTTTGGCCTGTCCACGAAGACCACCACTAGCAGGTGCTACGGTATGTGTAGGACCTAGCCTCCTCGCTCCTTTCTCCCTACAACATCTGTAAGATTACGTCCTATCTGACTCTACGGTAGCGCTGTTCGCTGCTGGTGCCAGCTGCAGCCTCGGGCCTTGGCGAAGATATCGCTGGGACGTAACCGATGGTTTCTTGAGACCTCTACCGAGATTGCCGCTCGTGCGGCGCGCCATGGATCACGGTTTTTCGGAAGCATAGGCCCATGACCTCCTCTGCCACCCAGGCACATCGAGTTTCGTCCCGGCCAGCCAGCCACAGGCAGCCTCCCGGTCATACCAGCTGGGAGAGGGCGGTTGGCTCTTCCGGCCAGCTGTGCCCACTGTCGATTTTACCACATGAGTCCACTGACACATGAGCTACCGGTACCGGTGCCTTCGCACCAGTCAGGGTCCTTTCCCGACCAGCCAGGTCCGCCCGCCGCCCAGGCCGCTGCATGGTGGCCAGCACCAGATGTCAGGCTGCCACCACCATGCGTGTACGGTGTAGCTAAGCCACAGCCTACAGCCGATGAGCCTCTTCAAACAGAAGGCGAGGTGTTCACAG
>DF237585.1:0-48882 GCA_000708835.1 Klebsormidium nitens
AAAAGCTTCGCATGGTTTCCGCACATGTGAAGTAGACAGGCAGCGTGTGAACCCTGTCCAACCGTCACAGTCAAGACAAAAGTTTTGACTCACCCGCAAGGCCGACCATGCCACTCAAGATCCTCGAACGTTGTGAGTGATGGCGCCGACCAATTAAAACTTCCTCATGATTATAAGCTTTTCAGTTTCAAGACAAAAGTTTTGACTCGCCGCAAGGCCGACCATGCCACTCAAGATCCTCGAACGCTGTGAGTGATGGCGCCGACCAGTCAAAAGTTCCCTCTTGATATAAGCATTTTAGCTCTTCACGGCAGAAGTTTTTACTCTGAGCCTCTGAAGACACTCCACCTATGATACTGAAGAATGTTGCAAGTTAAAGCGGCAACCATCGACTCACACGCAGGGGGGGCCATCTCACTTTGATCTGACGGCACGGTTGGAGCACGCTATGTGCCAAGGTTGGACGGCCCTGCCTCAATGAGCTCCACTGGAGTTTAAAAATGGATAGTAGCACCACCCTCCTCTCGCAAAGCGCGCGGCGTGGGCCGAAAACCATTCAGGTGGCTCAGCAAACCAAACGCCTCTGCTAGCTGACAGCACTTTAGACAAAGTGATCATTGAAAGAGCGGTGCACTTCGATGATGATTGCGCATACAGAGATGGGTCCAATGCACATTGCACACACACCTGGATGCGGAGTTGCGGCACGACCAGATCATCGCAGTGTTGGATCCCGCCCCGCGCTCACCGTAGCGCCGCTGAGCCTGGCCCGGTCTTGCATATTCTTCACATTCAATTCACAAGCCCCCGCTGTGAGACAGAGTGCGTAACAGTACGGTAAATGGATGTATGTCCTAAGTTGCATAATGCACTTGGAGGCGGCTCAGCCGAGTAGCTCAGCTCAGTGCCAATAGCCCTTGGCCTTAGTGAAGGCTCGCCGAATGGGGCAGCCCTTGTGGCTTTCAAAATTGCCGACTGTGCATAGCTTATGGGATTCGGAGCCAAACCGGGCGCTTTCCATGAGGTTCAGCCGAATCGCCGATCGACGGCGCTCATAAAAACCTTGGCCATCGGGCGGCTGAGAGAGTTGGGGGGAATTGGAGACTCGCGCCGCCCCGTGAAACTCACACTGCGCGCGCTGCGCACCTCAATTGACGTCAGCTGCAATCATGCACGACATCAGCATTTATGATCCACGCTTCATTCGCCAAATTGCGAGCAAAACGTGTGCCGAGCAACCTTGTCGAACTGGTTCTTGCCGTCCATGAACTGCCATCGACGGTCAATATCTTCTGAAGTTGCCCGGAAACAAAACTCGCGAATGTCGTAATCGGCCGTGCTCGACACACGCATGTACAGGCGCGGCACCCCTGTGCAGTACGCACAACACGGAATCGAGACCGCATGAAAGAGACAAGACTGGTACCTACCCAGTAGGTTTCGTTGTACAGTGTACAGTAGACTGGAATCTGGATCACCTAGGTAGGTACCGTGGCAGGCAGGTGTTACCTGTGAACCTGCCCAGTGCCATCAGCGTTCGACACGGAGTTTTTATTTTGTCGGCTGGGAGCCGACTGTTCTCCGTTCAGTCGGCTGGACCTGTGAACCGGTCGGCTTGTGTCAGCCAGACCCCTAAGATATGCCTCGATTTTTTTGTCGGCTTTTCGGCCGACGCCCCTCGGTTGAGTCGGCCGGGTGGCAATTCCGTCGGCTGACGTTTGCCTGGTGTGACGGCTCGTGTCGAACACTGAGTGCCATACCGATTCGCCACTTGGATTGGCCTGCAGCTGCAGCCACTACCACTGGCACCAGCAAGTTTTCCAGTTCATTTGCATTTGAGCTGAGCGCCACTGGTTTCAATCCGGCACTGCAAATCCTGGCGCAAAGAGGAGATAGTTGAGTCCCCCCTCGAATGCAGAGCAGGGGTGTCTAACAGGTAGCATTCCGGTATAGGTAATTGTTAGATTGCTACTACCCGGAGCAAACAATCGTAAATAGAAGGGAGTGCTTTCTCAGTTCTGTGCTTGCTGTTCTGTATCAAGACCATTCACCAGGATCCCAGCAGTACCATAAGTCAGGCCGACAGTGAGAGCTAGAGTCACATGAAAGGTGACCGCACCAGCTCATCACCATCGTTTGCAGTTGCAAAGAAGTTGGGTTTAGTTCAGAAACCTTGTCCTTTTTGTTAGCCACCTTGCGACCACCTGCCGTGCTGCATGATTTTGTTCGCACCCTGAATCAACAACATTCCCTTTCATCTTTGCACCACTGTAGTCAAACAATACAGAGTAAGGCACGCTTCAATTGGAAGGCGGAGTCTGATCAAAGTCAGAATGGAAAGCTCACGGGGCAATGCCGCTCGGCTCTTGATGGCCACAACCGCCATTGTCGCTCTCCTCGTTATCGGAGCAGCGATGTTTTCCTCGGGGAGCGAACTTTCTGAGCTTTCAGTCGCCCCACCCCGCCGCATGCTCGCTGCTGACGTTAGCGCCGCATCAGTAAATGCTGAAATCATCAGCTCACTGAACACGACCAACGTGCGGACCTACTACATCAGCATTGATGAGGTGGAGTGGGATTACGCCCCTGGTGACGGCGACCTGTGTTTTAACCGGCCCTACACAGATATGGAGCTTCCGTACGCGCGTCCAAGTAACACCAGCATTGGCAGCAAGTACACTAAAGCGCAGTTCAGGTAGGTGGATTCGTGCATGGGTTCACTTTTGATTGATGCATTCTGATTGCAAGACAGACTTCGCTTTGCCCCAGCTATTCGAACTCACAGCTCCGTGTCAAAGCATCACTACTTTACTTTGGGATCATTCTGGAGTTGGCTCGTTTCCACAGGACCTCTTGCAATGACCCGTGATCAACCAGCACTCAAATCTGGTCCCGTGACAAACAAGCTGCCTTTCCCTCCCAGTTTTATCCTCGAAGAGCAGGGCCTCCGTTTCGCGGCTCCAACTAGCACATCAGAGCCCTGCTTCGACCACAGATCCCCCTGTTTCTTTCCGCTCCCGCTGACAGCATTCCTCAAGTGCCCCTCTTTGCCCGCTCACAGATTCCCCCCAGATGCCCCAAAAGAATCTGCTCAATACACCCTTTTTGTCCCCAAAGGATGCTTTCATTGGGCCCCTGATGCTTTTTCTGTCTTCAGAATCTTCCTCTGCCAGCTCACCCCCCATCTCAGCCACCTCAAGGATTTCCTGAAGTCACCTTTTCTTTTTCCTTCCCAGGGCATACACTGATGCCACCTTCAGCCAGCTCTCCCCGGTGCTCCCCCAGTGGCAACACTTGGGCCTGCTCGGCCCTGTCCTCCATGCGCAAGAAGGCGACACAATCGTGGCCGTCGTCCGTAATGCCGCCCAGTTCGACTTCACCTTCCACATTGACGGCGCTGTCCTGTCCAACAACTCGACTCGTGTCGTTGGAGATATCCCTGGTTCTGTTGTGGCGAGCAAGTTGGTGCAGCCGGGGGCGCCGAATGCAACGACGCTGAGGGGGAATGTGGGGGGGGGTGCGGAGGCCATTGCACCAAACACGACGGCAGTGTCGGTGTGGCAAATCACGAGCAAGTCCGCTCCAGGTGAGGGCTCCTTCTTCCTTCCTTCTTTGTTCTTCTGCAAACAGGTTTCCAGAAGGGATCAAGTGCCTTGGAATGGGTCTAAATTCGTAAAGGAGTCATTTTCAAGCGAGGGTTCTTGGAAAGACAAACTCATTCTCAGAATGGCAAGCTGTCAAAAATTCTGATAATGATGAGGGGGTCTGAGACGAATCCACCACTTCGGTTGGTGTTAGGGTGCATATAGGGCAACAGCGGTCTCCTGCCAATCTTGAATTTCTTCCCAGCTTTATCACTTATCTTCAAATTGTCCATGTGTTAAAAGGTCAATCACTCGCTTCGAATAGTCCATGTACTCTTCCCGTGCCTCAACCCCTTGGAGATGAAAGCAAAGCAATTTCAACAGTTCAGGGGTTGCCCTAAGACAGTTTTACAACCCACTTTCATGTGAAGGCCCCAGAAGTCAGATGCTCCACACCCAACATATCAGAATACGAGCTCTTGAGGACCAGAAGGGGTGACTCTTGCCAAGTAGACCCCAAAGTCCACAAGTCCAACCATGTTTTGAATGACAGAAAATGTCATAAATGTAAAGCCACACTTCTTGTCTTGATCTACAAGCCCCACTGAATTCGCATTCCCATAACCTCATCTCAGGTCCTGGCGATGAGAGCTCCATTCTTTGGCTGTACCGCTCAACGCTCAACGGCCAACAGGACAATAACGCGGGTCTCTCAGGGCCGCTCATCGTAACCCGCAAGGGTCAAGCTAACCCAGACGGCACGCCGGCTGACGTGGACAGGGAGATTGTGGCGCTCTTCGAGGTCTTCGACGAGAATGTCAGCCCCTTCTTCGACGAGGCGCTTATCCCAGCGGTGAGAAATTGTGCACCAGCCTAAATGTAGGTTTTTGATGCTGCCTGGTTCTGGCTCTGTTTGCCTGCTTGATTTTGTAATTGGTCTTTTCAAGAAGTCTTTTTTGAGTTATCAAGAAGTTTAAGGCACCTGCTTAAATACCATAGTCAATGCACAATTCTGTCGACTGGAGGATCTCAGACACCAATGTCACTTTCAAATCCATCTCGTCCTCCACATTTCTGAGGGTCTACTTTCAGGCGCTCTGTCTCTGCCTTCCAAAGCGGCACCCAATCGAACAATCGACTTAGCTTCTGCTCGACAACTTGCCTCTGCACTATCCAAATTGCCTATTTGCTGCACATGTTTTTGAAAGTAATCTTCAAATCAAGCAACACCCCAAGGGTTTTGAACCTGGACTCAACAATAGTACTGCAACTTCACTGCCACTGTTTGCTGGTTTGCTTTTACGCGGAAGCTCAATTTTGACTTCCTGGGCAGATAGTTTTGCTGCAGCTTGAGTAGCATCTCGTTTAAGCCTGCGCTTTGCTAGTCGAGCTTCCAAAAGCACTCGTCAACTCGCAAATCACCGTAATCCGCTCACAAACAACAGCAAGAAGACGTGTCTGATATCGATTTGTGAATTCCTTCCAGGGCGTGAACCAAACCGACGAGGAGGCTATGGAGGCTTTCGCAGAGTCCAACCGCAAGTACGCCATCAATGGTTACACCTTCTGCAACAACGCTCCAACCATGGTCATGAACAGGGTTAGGCCCTAACCCAAACTTCTTCTCTTTAGTGCGATGACGCTCGTCAAAGCGTGGCTGAGTCAAGCCAGGCCCCGCGAGCAGTACGATTATCAGGGTTTTCTATGGCCTGCCTGACGTTCTCGGAATTCCCCACTTAGCATGAACTTGATGCACTAAAAGGCAATTGGGGAAAAGGAGCCGTCTGCTGCTGACGCCTGGTGTCAGCCAAGTCTTCTCATGCACTGATCCAATGAGTGCGAGATGCCGTCCGACTTGGTTAAATTTTTCGTGTCTTGAGAATCAGCCAACAGCATTTGGAGGGGGCTATCACCGAACGAGTCTAGTCACCGACCTACTGCAGATTCGGCTTCCCAAATGCCTTTTCACACTTGGCCCATCCTTGAATGTGAGCTCCAAACTTGTCACCTTGGCTGACTTTACTCGCGCTTTTTTCCGGCGACCAGGGCGAGCGCGTGCGGTGGTATCTGGTCGCCCTGGGCAACGAGGTGGACGTGCACGCGCCCCACTGGCACGGCAACACGGGGGCGGTGTCCAACAACACGCAAGTCATGGACCAGCTCAACCTGCTGCCCATCAACATCCAGACGTTCAACATGGTGAGGGTTCGAAGTGTAAATTGACTTGGTATCTTTGCCGTTCAAGGTTTTAAACGGGAGATGGGGGTTTTGAGTCGGTGGCAGATAAGAGGCAAGAAGTGGGCCCAATCAAACCTGCCCAGCTTCCCATTATTGAAGTTTCGGAATAACTGGCCGTTTCTTTGCCTCTGGAGTTTGGGGTTCCAGACGTTGCCCTTGCCGTTTCGAGTTTCTGGGTCCTGGGTTCTGCCTTTAGTAAAGTCCATTGGCTGATGGGATGTTTGTCATGGAGTTTAGAATCAACTCCAATGTCGATACGAATTGGGACCATCTGTATTCTAAGCAGCTCGAACACATCAAGGGTATGCGGAAGTGCTTCAGAATGGATTCGCTACCTGGACATATAGTTCCACGATTACCTCCAGCAGAATGTCTATCCCTCAACATTAGCTGGTACATGTTGCTTTTGCTGACTGCCCGACACGTGTCCGCCATCCAGGTGCCTGACGCCACGGGCACGTGGATGTTCCACTGCCACGTCAACGAGCATTTGATGGCGGGGATGAGGACCCTCTACCGAGTCGACGGGTTGGATACCATTGAGGCCCCGGGAACTGTTCGCCGTTACTTTGTGCAGGTAAGACACTTTGCTTCTCAGAAGGACGACTTTCGCTCCTTGATCTGTTCATATTAAATTCTTTTCTTCTTTGTCGAGAGTTGGGTTCTGTTGCGTTTGCCTTGATTCTGATCGTATACAGTTTTGTTCCTTCTCTGTCGAAGGTTGGATTCTGCAGCCTTCATTCAGCCTCAGAAGCGGGCCTTGATGACAAACGTCCAATAATGAAAGTGGTTTGTTTGTCGCATTCGAAGGGCTCTGGTCATTGGAACCTTTCCCAACCGCTTTGGCGAGCCAGTGAGCTCTTCAGCAATTTTGGCGCCTCCTTTGAGAGGTCTCCAGCGCACACTACAGGAAGCCCCTGATTACGAGCCCTCAGAATCTTGCTCCCTTTCAGAACCTGTCTTGCAGAACGATTAGCTACTCCGAGCCTCGCCCGATGGCAGACCCAGCGCCGCCGTAACGCCAAACGTGCAACCTCACTTTGCGTTACGCTTGCACTTTCGCAGATCGAAGAGGTGCTGTGGGACTTCGCCCCGTCCGGCCAGAACCTCTGCTTCGACGACACGCCCGGCGCCAACGTAACGCTCGACCGCGGAACTGACCTTACGGACGACGAAGCGCTTTTCGTTATCCCGAATCCGGACATCCCGTCCATCGGAAGCGTGTATAGAAAGGCGCGTTACATTGAGTACACGGACGCCACGTTCCGGACGGTGGTAACGCGCCCCGAGACGGAGTCGCTCGGGATCCTGGGGCCGATCTTCAGAGCGGAGGTGAAAGCGTTTTTGAAATTTCTCTACGGATGAGTGGATGGTTCGATGGCCAATGAACAAATCTTTGCTTTTTCAGATCAGCTATAATTGTCGAACTGTAAGTAAAGGAAAGCTGAGGAGGGAGCGGTGTAGAAATGTGTCTTTTCAGTTAGAGTTGGCCATAACTTCGGTACTGCGCTTTGCAGGCTTGCTGAGTTTTTTGAGTCAGCAAGTGGCCTGCGACCGGGTCGAAATAAAATAGTTCTAACTTTTGTAGGCTGCAAATCGGATCCAGCCTAGCAAGACGAATGGGCGCAAGGCAGCCTCCCAGAGAGTCTTCTCAGATTTGCAACCGTTCGGCTACATGTAAGCGTGCACCAACAGAAGAAGACAGATTGAAATTGGACACTGGCTCTTCTTAGGAAACCTCTGATGATTAGTACACCTCGCAACTTCTGTTCCTTGTCAACCTCGTAACCTTATGCAACCATTCAAAATTTGGCGCGCAGGTGGGCAACACCATCGAAATCGTGGTGCGCAACCAGGCCCAGTTCGCTTTCAGCATGCACCCGCACGGCGTTTTCTACAACAAGTCCTC
Organism: Klebsormidium nitens; assembly: GCA_000708835.1. Taxonomy (NCBI): domain Eukaryota; kingdom Viridiplantae; phylum Streptophyta; class Klebsormidiophyceae; order Klebsormidiales; family Klebsormidiaceae; genus Klebsormidium; species Klebsormidium nitens. The sequence continues at coordinate 7,732 of DF237585.1, forward strand.
CGAAGGCGCAAGCTACGCCGACAACTCGACACTTAACGACGGCGGCCACGGCTTCATCGCCCCGGGGGAGCAGTACACCTACCGGGTAAGTGGGGCCACGTGGCAAGCCTTCCGCGCTTTCTATCGAGGTGCCCGTATTTTGAGATCTGCGGGCGAACCTTGCCGGACATCTTAGGGGCAAGGTCGCCGTCTCCCTGTCTCAGACGAAAGTTGATCTGGAGACGAAAGGCGAAGCTTCTCTTTACACTTAAAGGCGCAAACCTTCTGATATGCGGTAGTATAAGGTAACGCGTCAACAAACCGATACTAACCTGCAACCGCCGCTTTTAGTTTGCAGCTTTAGAGGCTGCTTCTTTGCAGGCAACAGCTCAAAAGTTGAATCTTCTTCTGCTCTGAATGCCATCAGAAAGGTACTTCGTCGGCTCTCACTGTCTGATCAATCATAAGTCGATTGACAGTCTTTCTGTTTTTCCTTCCACAGTGGGCCGTCCCCGCGCGCGCGGGCCCCGCGCTCGGCGACCCGAGCTCCAAGGTGTGGCTGTACCACAGCCACGTGGACGAGGTGGGCGACACCAACGCGGGCCTCATCGGCGCGATCATCGTCACGCGCGCGGGCGCGGCCATAAGCCCCGCAAACCCCGCGCCCGCGGGCGTCGACCGCGAGTTCGTCGCGTTCTTCGGGATCCTGAACGAGCTGAGCAGCGTCTACGCGCTGAACAACACGATCGACCGGGCGCTGGGAGGAAACGCGTCGTCGGAGGCGGTGGACCAGCTCTTGAGTGTAAGCGGTTTTTGCTTCGTCCGTTCAACTTGTTTTGGATATCGGCGTGTCTTTTGGGACTGCTTGCCTCTAACTGCAAGAGCGACGGCGCTCGATCCGTCATTCTTGCAAAAAGCCGATTCTTTTTGTTTGGCGATCTTCTGGGCTTTGTTTGTTGCCCTGCCGATCATGATAGCGTCTTACACCAGGCGCTATTCTACCCATCCAGTTCTGTCTGTTCAACGGAGTCAGTTGATCCCCACGGAACATTCTTCCCAACCTTTTTTCCAACGGTGGATTAAACATAGCATCTTTTCGTGTGACGCAACATTCATGCCGTCGTCAGCTCACAGATATTCTACTGATTCAAATACAACGTCTCGTACCCCGCACTCGTGACACCGCATCTTCTCCCCCGCTAAACAGAACGACGACTACATCGAGAGCAACTTGAAGCACAGCATCAACGGTCGCCTCTACTGCAACCTGCGCGGGCTCACGATGCGCGTCGGCGAGCGCGTCCGGTGGCATCTCGTATCGCTCGGGTCCGTGCTGGACGTGCACGTGCCCTCCTGGGGGTCGCATACGCTATTGGCCCACAGCCAGAGGGTCGACTACACGCTCATGATGTCATCATCCATGACGACGCTCGACATGATCCCGGCCGAGGTGAGGGCGGCTGACGTAATCGTGACGAGAATGGAACACGTGTGCTGAAACCCGACAAGAAGCTGAAGTCTTGGTTGTTTCTGCTGCCTAGCGCCGAGCAGAAAGCTGGAACACGTAAGCCCCAAACAATATTATCAATCTTTGAAAAGGGTACGAATCACGATGAGGGAACGTCAGGTTGACAATGAGATACGTCAAAGTACTTCGTACATTTTCCTTTTTCGGAGTCAACTTTTGCAGATTGGACAATGTTTGGTGCTTAGACCTAGGACCTAGGCTTTCCGTTACTGCATGGTCGAATAGGATTCGTTAAAGCCTTCCCAACCCGTTGTAAGAGCATTTGATTGGCTCGCATAACAGCCACGTCAGATCGTGACAGCTGTCATCCGCGCGCGCAGATTCCTGGGGCGTTCAACTTCCAGTGCCACGTGGACGACCACTACCTCGCGGGCATGAAGGCCATGTTCCAGGTTAACGCGACTTCCGCTGGTCCGCTGACCGCCCAAGCGGACCCCACCGGAACGGTCCGCACGCACTATATTGCGGCACAACAGGTAGGCCGACTTGCGAGTTGCGACTTGCATTGGTGCCTCTTGTCTGAAACATTGGCGGTTTCTGCACATTTTATGCAATTAACAATCATCCGGACGTCCTAGCCGCATCTGCTCTTGGCACGATGAAGTTTCTAATCATTATCGAAAGTTGGGAAGCTTCGAGTGTTGAGGGTGCTAAGACTGCTGAGCTGGAATTGTTCCGGCTTGGGCATGCCGATCCAACGCTTCAGAGGCCGGTCTTATGCATCTCAGAAATGGGCTTCTTCTCGGTTTTGACTGAGTAATTTTAACGCAGGTAACTTGGGACTACGCCCCCCTTGGTGCGGACGGCAACTGCGGCGGCCTGCAATTTGGACAGGTTGCGGATGCGGACACGTGGCTCAACAACACTGGCCCAAACCAGATAGGACCAATCTACACGAAGGCTGCGTGAGTGCCACATTCAATTTGGGCAACACAAGAAGAAAGTTTTGGACGTGGTTTGCCTTTCTTCGAGTCACCCAGAGTCTTTTGAGAGACGGCAATCTTGCCATTCACGGCCAGACACTGCCGGATCTTATCAGGGGTACGTCTTTGTATGCTGTCGGTTGTACTTGGATGATCATCATTTCAGACTTCATCGTTTCAATACCCGCCACTTGACTTCAAAGCCTCTCTCGTATGAGCCTTCCTTTTAAGATCCGACGCTTGTTTGAAGCGTCCCTTCGCTCAAGACAACCACTACACTTGGGCAGCACAAACGTCTTTGCTTTGCATCTTTCGGCATGAGCGCTGCCCAGGACAGAGCGGAACGACGGAACGACTGATCGCATCTCCTTCTCCTACCAGTTACCTCGAGTACACAGACGCCACGTTCACAACGTTGCTCGCGGCCGCGCCCGACGAGGGCGGCCGCGCCCCCGGCCAGCGCGGCGAGCACCTGGGGCTGCTGGGGCCGCTCCTGCGCGCGCAAGTGGGCGACACCATCAAGGTGCGCGCGCTCAAAATCTGTCACTTGGCTTTCGGGAGCGTCGTTTCCGGCGGCCGGAGAGCGTTCCTCGCAGCCAGGAGTCGAATTTTTGCGAAACTTTTGACCCGTCTTGAGATGCCCTTTTCAAAAACTAAAGAACTAATCTCCGTGGCTTAAGTACTCGCTCTTCAATTTATTATGGGCGGCATCATAGGAATTGCTGTTCCAGAAAATTGGCGCAGCAACTGATTTGGGGCGAAATGCTAGAGCACGACAGATCGTGAGAATTTTAGAAAACAGACGCGCTTTGCGCACCCTCTCAAGAACGGGGCCTTGTTTCGCAGGTCGTCCTCAAGAACAAGCTCACGTTCCCGTTTTGCGCACCTACTCAATTAAGCGGGGCCTTGTTTCGCAGGTCGTGTTCAAGAACATGCTCACCAACATGACTGCCAACATGGTGCCCAGCGGCCTCAGCGCGGGCCTCCCGGGCTCGTCCGTCAACGGCTCAACTGAATTCTTGTCCGACAGCTCTCAGGCTGAGGTGAGTTTCATTAGCAGACCCGGAACTTGAAGCTTTCCCGAGCATAAAACTACGAGCCAAGTGAGACATATCCATTCAGATGTCCGACGATTCTGGCCTTGAACGATTGTCAATCCTGAGGGTTGCTCGACTCTCCAGAGTGCTAGGATTGCATCCAAATTCGTGGCGACAGCGAAACCCGATGGTTCGATCCAGCGTCGCCGAAAGTTGGGGGCTGACCTTGTTTCAAATGCTTGCGAAGAAGAGTTTCCTTTATGCATCGCGTCGAGTCGCTGGTGCTAATCAGGTTCTGTGCTTGGGTTGAAGTCTTCCTTTGTGCTTGGGTTGGAGTCTTCCTCTGCATGTTCATGCCCGTTTGCTCTTCTCCCTTAATCCCTGCCACAAACCCATCTACGCACCCAAAACCCTATCCTAACTCCTGACCTATCTTTGATAGGTGGCACCCAACGAGACGGTCACGTACGAATGGCCGGTTACCGCGAACATGGGCCCCGGCCCACTCGATGGGAGCTCCATCCTGTGGCACTACCAGTCCACGATCGACACCCCTACCGGAATTTACGCCGGCTTGATCGGCCCCATCATCATCACCGCTCGGGGGATGGCCCGGGGGGGCAACGTGACCGCGGATTTGGCCCCCCCCTTGATGCCCAAGGACGTGGACCGGGAGTTTGTGACGGTGTTTGGCGTTTTCAACGAGAACAAGAGCCCGTTCCTGGCGGAGAATCTGGTCCAGTTCGCGAACGTGAGCCGGGAAGAGGCCGACAGCGTGGCGCAAGACATGCAGGATAACGACGAGGAGAGCAACCTGAAGCACGGGATCAACTTCAGGTGAGGGCCGGCTTCTTCAGGAGCTTACCCTCAAACCCTAAAACCGTGAATATCTAGTTTCCTACCACGCCCTCTTTGCGTGATTGGCTGACGCGATTGCAACGCCATAAAAGGGTGATTCGCAGTGAATCTGACTTTTCTGAGTTGGCAAGTTCCCGCAAGAGGGCAGTTTGGCAGATCCCCTCATTCTCTTGGTGACCTCTTCTTGCCCCTGGGTTGTCTTCCGTGTACATTTCGTTTCCGCTTTGAAACGACGGCCTTCTGGCAATCTGCGCCGTCCCCGTCAAGGGCGAGCAGTTTCAAGTCTTACAAAGGCGCCTCCTACGCGTTCAGGGAACGATAGTGTACGCCTCCGCACAATTCCGTCTTAAGTACCAAGTGAACTCAAAGTAGTGTCATCGGTTCCCCCAGCTCAAACCTTTCCTCCTCCGCAGGTTCTTCTGCAACTTGCCCGGTCTGACCGCAACCCTAAACGACCGCGTCCGTTTCCACACTCTCGCAATTGGATCCGAGGCCGATCTGCACACGCCCAACTGGGGGGGTGGCATCTCCGTTCTGCGGCAGGGGGGGAAACGGACCATGAGCTTCGGACTGCTGTCCGGGATTGCGCAGTCTGCGGACACTGCTGCGGACGTCCGGGGGAGCTGGGTATATCACTGTGCGGTGCACGATCACCAGAACGCGGGGATGCAAGCGCTGTACGAAGTGGTTTAAGAGTCTGGTTAGAGGGTTTGTGAATCGCTCTGTAACGGGTCAAAGCCTCTCAAAGGCTTTTGCGATTCAGTCAGAGAATTCAATATTTTGGAGTTGTGGAGTTATACGATTCATTATTGGGAGAGCGGCTCCCGAAAGGTTCGAAGAACGATATGCAGCGGGCTCGGTATCGTATCATACACGCGTCGTCAAGCGCTCTTTATTCTCTGTGATACTAGAGGGCTGCAGCGGGAGCTTTTTGGACAGCATCCATTATGAGCTGCCCCTTGCGGCCCCCAGTTTTGAGTAATCAGCGCAGCGCTGCGGATTCTGGTAGAAGGATTGATGTAGGTGCCAGTTTGAGATGTCGGACAGAGATTCATGCAAGAAACGGACACACGGCGGCAAGCTTACTGAACAGATTATAGCTGGTAGCTCTTCGAGTCAGACATCAGACTTCCAATGTTGTGAGGAAAACTGTATGCATGCATGTTGTTTTATATGGAAGAACGTGACGTACATTATGTGCAGATATTGATCCACACTTGAGCGTTCCGACATCGACAATTGTATGAGGTCAGCGGCTGCTCTGCCGCAAGATCAAATCCCATAGACTTGAGAATGTATACTTCCGATGAAGAGTATGACACGGCCTCTGCACAATCTCAGTAGACTTGTTGCAGAGGCACTGCGGGCCTCGTGAGAGAAACGTACTAGACGATGATCTTATAGCCACGTGATGAAAAATGGGCCCCGGCCATGCATATGGCCCACCATTGAAACCCTTGATTAATAGGGCCGTATATATATCAGCAACTTTTATATGAATACCTATCTCAATCATGAGGCTCACTAGCTTCATGCAAATTTCGGATCGTCATGCTTTTGATTGCTCCGAAATTGGACTCGGCAGCTCGCGCCCCGACATGCCTCAGGCTGGCATTGAACCTCGATCAGCAAGGCCGTCACTCGCGCCAATGCTTAGCCGACCGGCCATATATAGGCTTACTAGATAATATACATACAAGTGCATCGATTCATACTAATAAGGCGCTCACATAAGCAGACATGTGATCTGGTTTGAACTTGTTGGTATAGCTAGCTATGAATGAAAGCTTGCTTCTGCTTTAGATTGGTCAATCCCGCTAGACTTGTTGCAATCAAATGATGCAACAAAGTTGTCAGATCACTAACAATCCAGGTTCGATAGCTCGATCTATTGATTGCAACACTAATCGGACCGGAATGACGTGGCCGCAACCGAACCCGGACACATGCTTACAAGTTTCGGCTCCGGCACTGAGAAAATCACCATGACTCTAAGTCAGTATCTATATGGCGGGACGTGGTGGAAACAAGTGCAAGATGCATCTACTCTAGGCGCCAATGTTCGGCTGGCCGTATCAAGCCTGTCACGGGCGCAGAAATCTCATGAGTTTAACCAACTAGTAGGTTCCTAGCAATCCTGGATAAAACATGCTGCGACGTAGTTTAGTGCAATTTATTGCAGACAACTTTTCGTTGGCAGTTGCCTTGAAGTCCCCGCACTTACTATGAAATTCAGAGATGTTATTGTAGTTGTCATGTCGGTGCTTCAAATACATGCTGCAGACGCAGGGAATCTTGCTCCAAGTGTTTGATAAGGTTCCGTGGGCTAAAAACGCTGATCTTCAAAGCTCACTTCTTTTGGGGCTAGCAATCAGAAGGTGCAGTACTGTAAATATGAACACATACCTTCAAGGGTCTGGAAAGATGGGTCTGTGAGAGACGCCATCGAAGTGACCATCAAAGTAATGACCCCGCTCTGTCCAACAACCAGCAACACACCGTTTTTCCGTTTGCACTGGCCCACTCTTACTGCAGCGTCGATCCGAGACGGCTGGTCAGGGCATGGCTATGATCCTGCATGGTTTTAGATCATATGGCTTAAGCGACCCAACAAGTGCATCAAGCAAAGTCCTCCAAGGGAAAACGAGTGGAGATTCCCCTCTATTATAAGGGACTGACAAGGAGCACAAAAGGACAGCTTTATCACAGTGTTGTCTGAGCTGCCTTTTCCTTGTTTCATGACACAGAAGCAGGTCTTCTTTGAGATTGGGGCTCCACAGGTTTGAGAGACACTTTTAGATGCCTAGCATCACCCCAATTCTTCTTTGTGGCTCCAATGCACTCGATTCTTCGCACTAGATATCATGGCGGTGGCCTAAGATACCTCATCGGCAAACTAAAAAACTCAACTGAGGATCCACAGTTTGACCTCAATGGTTCTCGCTTGATGCACATTGATTAGGCACAAAAGGCAGCTGCATCTAATGCACGTCTGTTGCGATGTCTGTGCGGTACGCTTTGGGGAAGGTTGCACAAGTATGTGCATTTGACCACTTCAATGCATCTGGAGACCAATGCAATATGAGCAACCCTCTTATTGCATGGTGTAATGTGTTGTCCTCTTCGCCTTGTTGACATCTGCCCTTTGCTACAGCGAATCGCCAGATCCTGCCCGCACAAAGTGGTATCCACAGAGGCCAGCATGATCAGAAACGGCAGCAGAGAGAAGAACTCAAATATCAAATTTCAGCTGCAATCACAGCTGCTGATATAACAACCAGGAATTAGCTATCCGCACATTCAAGAGGGGGCAGCTTGTAGAAACAAAGCCACTTTCAAGCATCTGTTCCAAGAAACTCACCCCATTTTTTCCTATTTCACGCGGACCCTCAATGGTGCTCATCCTTCTTCTTCGTAAACAGCCCTGCAGCTCCCTCCAACAAACAATACGCCCCGAAAGCCACCACAGCGATCCCCAGCCCCGGCATCGCCCTCCGATAGTTGCCAGTCAGCATGGGGTGCCTCCGCCAAGCGTCGTTGCCTGCCCATACTGTGGACTGCGCCGCCTGGATTTGCTTCTCCGGTGCCATCCTCTCAGCCGATGTCGGGGCGGATCGACAGAAGGCGTCTGATCGGAGTAGACTACAATTATCTCATGATCTACCAATCAGGTAGTACATGCAGCTTTTACCTGTCCAGCGGCTACCCTCAGCTTCTATGGCCCTTGGCCAATCCTTTTCCCCCTTCGCCTTAGGCTTTGCCTCTGATTCTTATTGAAATTCTGAGAAGGGCTTACAACTTCAAGGCAGTTCCCTGGGTAACGAACTAGATACGGCGCTTGGTGACAAGCAGGCCGCTAATGGCCAATCCAGAACGTAGTGTCAAAGCCGTGAACTTCGTCGGTTGAAATCCCGTCTGTTCGCGGCAAGAAGAATGGACCTCTCTGGGTATGCGCTCGCGGGCCAGCCGGCACCACGAAAGCAGCCCGTTCAACACCAGATTGGAGGGACGGTGAAGATGGGAATGGTTGACCTGAATATGCATACCTAGGCTCTAGCTGAGACGAGAACTGATAGTAATACAAGCCCATGCAAAAATGTCGGTGTGTTTCTTCCTAGCTCAGCAAAAGGCGCTGCTTTCTTCTTTCTGATTTGGCTAAGTTGAAGGGAATGCTCTGGTGTCGCTAAAATTTTCCAGCTGCGAGTAGGTCGACAGAGGCGAGGGCATCTGGTCTTCAAAATTTGAAAAAGCGTCAGTTGAGATGGCGTCTGAGGAGAGAAATGGAGGGGCCAATGTTGCGTCAGATGAGGACGTGCAATTCAATGCTCAGGGCAAGAAGAAGCAGAAGCACGACAAGCCTAAGCCGTGGGATCATGACGGGATAGACCATTGGCAGGTTGTCAAAATAGCGCCAGAGGATAATCCCAGCGGACTGCTGGAGGAGAGCTCGTTTGCTACGTTGTTCCCACAATACAGAGGTGCGACAGCATGATTCTCACGCTTCCAAACAATTATTTACTATCCTTTGAAAACCTGAGGGATTTTCAGGAATGCATATGCGTTTGCTGTGGGTTCAGTCTGTGGTTTGGGAGTGCTGGTGGCAATAAGTCACACCAATCAGTTCATTCAATGGTTATGCTGGAGGGTTTGAAATGGCTCAGCATAAGTTACCAACGGTGGTGCAGAAGGGTGTCCGTTTCTGCATCCTAGTCCTACACTGGCATCATTGAGTACAGTCTCTGTTTGTCGACATCTTTCAAGTCTGTGCTTCTGTTGGTTTCATATTTCTCCCTTTTGCCAAGAACTTTCTCCCTGAGCGGTGGTGCACGCTTCTTTATCGTCATTTGATTGTTATACTTCTTCTGATGCTGGAAGTTTGAAAACAAGTTTTTGAATCATACTGGATAGAAATCTGAGACCATCCGTATCTTCATCTGATTGTTGTACTTCTTGTGATGCCAAAAATTCAAAACAGGGTCTGGAATCACAATACGATAGGAATCAAGACCATCCGTACCATCATCTAATTCTTACACTTCTTTCGATGCTGAACATTACAACACAATTGTGCCGTGAAACCTCTTAGGAGTCTGATCCCTTGTCCTGCCTCAGAAAAGTACCTTCGGGAGGTCTGGCCCCTGGTAACCAAGGCGCTAAAGGAACACGGCATCGCGTGCGAGCTTAACCTGGTCGAGGGGTCAATGACTGTGTCGACCACGAGGAAAACGTTCGACCCATTCATCATCATCAAAGCCAGGGACCTCATCAAGCTGCTTTCTAGGAGTGTGCCGGCTGCGCAGGTGGGGCCCGCAGTACCGACAATCTGCTCATTTGCTCAATGTGCGGTTTTGCAGCATTTGGCAAGAGCAGGGGAGAATCGGCCCTGTGTTAAGATATATGCGCTGACCAATTTTGGTGACTTGATTGTTACATCATATTTGATGACGAATCCACCCGCAGGGCTTCAGCGTTGCCCTTCGGTGAGTTGGGAACACTGCAAGAGATTATATGACTGCACGTTTACAACAACGGAGTTGTGTGCGCATATTCTTTTTCCCTCGCCTTGACTAGATTCGATCAAGTCTCTGCTTTAGTTGCAACTTTTTCAATCGGTGCTTCCAGATCCCCTGCGGAAAGTTGCCCTGCTCAATTCTGCTCGCTTCTATTTTTGCAGGCGCTCAAGATTTTGGACGACGAGATGCAGTGCGACATCATCAAAATCGGAAACCTCATTCGTAACAAGGTTAGTGAAAGTGTTCTGACGTGCCTGGCAGTCTGTAAGGTTGTGCGTTTGTGTGCCTGGTTCCTGCTCGACTTCTTGAGATGTGCCGTTTTCTATTCATCAGCAGAACAATCCGCTCTTTGTGTCTTGCAAATGCATATCCAGCCCCTTTTTATTGGACGAAAGCCTGCGAACACGCCACATTCCCAGTCTGCTTTCATGTCAAGCATGGTGACCCTTCAGCCGTGTGCTTCTGCCTACTTGCGACATGTCTAAGCAGGATGTTTTTGCTTCCCAGGAGCGATTTGTGAAGCGACGGCAACGGTTGCTCGGCCCCAATGGATCCACTCTGAAGGCGCTGGAGCTCCTGACAGGATGCTACATTCTAGTACAGGTGGGTGGCAGGATCATCGTCCAGCGTGGAAGGTTTGCTGCGCGTTTGCTTTTCTTGAGTATGTTCAGGCTGCACGGTTGCTATGCAACCCTCAAGCGAGCTCGCTTGGCAGCTGGCATGAGGAGCGACTGCCGAGTCGCAGGCACTCTTTACCACCAACTCTATGGACGTTCCCAAGTTCGGAATAATACACGACACCGAGCGGTGATTACTCCATCTGCTGTCTTCCGAGCTGCGTCCAATCACGGGTGTCCTTGTTTGTCTTACCTCTGTAATCCACGAAGGCTTTTGCGTGCGTTTAAAATGCGAGCTGCATCTCCGGTTGAAGAGGTTCTGTGGATCAGGACACCCAGATTCTTTCAGTAGTAGCTTGAAAATCGGCAGCCCACCCTTACAAATAGTCTGGTTTGTCGTCCAGGGGAACACTGTCTCGGCCATGGGACCGTACAAGGGGTTGAAGCAGCTGCGCCCCATCGTCGAGGACTGCATCAAGAACGTCCATCCAATCTACCACATAAAGGTTAGAGTATGCTGCGCGAAGGGGCGGAGCTTTCAGGCAATTCGCAGGAGCTTGTGTTTTGCTGTTTGAGAGGCTAATATAGCTGCCTACTTCTTAAGTTAAGTCCCGATTTGTTGTAGGGATAAGTGCAGAGACATCTATTCTGCGATTCTCGCTTGAGTGATGAGCAATAGCAAAGTGAGAGATTCAGCAAAGTCTGCTGGTAGTAAGGGTCAGAAGCATTTGCAAAAGCTGTGGTAAATGGAAGCGGATGAGTGCAAAACGCTCCTACAGAAAGTCAAGCAACTTTTTGAAGTTGTGTCTAGATACGTTGCGTTCAAGATTGCGGTCGTTTTGGCTTTTGCTAACGGATTGTTTTGTCGCACAGGCCCTCATGATCAAGAAAGAGCTAGCCAAAGACCCTCAGCTGGCGAACGAAAGCTGGGACCGCTTTCTTCCAAAGTTCAAGAAGTAAGCTTCTCCCTTGAGCACTTCTTGTCGACCTTCCTAAGATTGACGAGCTCTTAAATCAAATGTCTTCACTCAGCTCCGCCCAACTTGTCCTGGCCCTCTGCGCATTCCTATGTTGATTCACATTCTTGCCGGACTCTGCAACGAGATTTATCTTCATTGAATAAGAAGGTCAAGGCACACTTGTCGGCATTGCGGTTACGGAAGGTCTCGATCTAGAAACATCTGTGATTTTCTAATTTTCTGTATCAAGTTTTCGTCTGCTCGTGCAGTATAGGGCTCGTGAACATGTCAAAGTTGGGTCGTTTCTGCTCTCAATCACTTCTCCTCCGCTGCAGGAAGAACGTCAAGCGCAAGGTGCCGAAGGAAAAGAAGGAGAAGAAGGACTACACGCCGTTCCCGCCCCCGCAGCAGCCTAGCAAGGTACGTAGTGAACGTTGCGAGAGCAGGTGCCGCTCTCTTGTATGCGCTCGACCTTCTTAGGAGCCTCAGAGCTTACATATTGGACCAAGGTTTCGGGCTCGCGCCCGTTCCTTACCATTTCGTTCCGTTTGGGGCTGTGATGAGCTCCTACTTTCCGCCCGTGCATGGGGGATTGGTCGTAACATCGACCACTAGGCTTCTCTGCGAAAACCTCCTTGCAATCGCTCCGTAGGACTCCTCCGTTGGATTCTGTCGTCGAACGGTCACATCTTTTAAAATGATATCATGACCGCCCTAATCGCCAAGCCATCGCCTTTGCTTTGTCTCTGCACATCGACACCCCTAATTAGCCCTCAAAGGTCCCTGATCTTGAGCCAGACATTGTTCCGGACTTTCCGTTGCCAGCACCGTGGCGGGTTCAGAAGTTGCACCAGTCGTGTAAGGTTGCAGTTCAACATATATCGCGCCCGTTATGCTGTCCGGCTCTCAAGCGGCCCTGTTTCCGCGTTGTAGGTGGACTTGCAACTAGAGAGCGGGGAATACTTCCTGAGCAAGGAGGCGAAAGCGGCCAAGAAGCGTGCGGCCAAGGACGCGCAGCAGGCGGAGCGCACCGCAGCCAGCAAGCGCAAGCGAGAAGAGGCGTTTGTGCCGCCCAAGGTGAGCCACACCGATTCTAGGGTCCACGTCTGGGAGATAGCTTTTCCCAGAGGTCTCGCATGCAAACGCTTTGGCTCCAAAGGTGCGAACATTTTTGTAGTAGTGCTACGCTGTGGTGACCGCATGCTTGTCAGCCTTAAACCATAAAACCGTAAACCCTGAGACTCTAATCTGAAAAGCCAGCGGGGGACAGATGCTGTCAAGTTGGTCGACAGTAGCGTTGCGAGATGGAGCTGTGACGGTTCGCTTGCGCCAAGGTACCAATTTATTAAGAGAAGGTTGTAGAGGAGCCGACGCTTGTTGGGAGCGCAATACGGTGGTTTAGCAGATTAGTGTCGCGACAATCAGGCCAATCTGACTTTCTGACCCTCAATCTTTTGTCGCACATCAATCAAGAGGTGCGGCCTCGTCCGCGCGCAATTTGTCAAGCCCGGTCGAGTGCCCGCATTGTCTAAGCAATGCCTTATTTCTACGAAACAATTCCATTTGCAGTTACATACTGAGGACTTCTCATTGAGTACAGAGTTCCTCTTCTCTAGGCCACGAGGCCGATTTTCTTGGATGTGCCAAACACGCAGTTCGCTACAAAATGCGGACAGATACTGCTTTTGCTTTTACCTTCTCCACAGTCCCCTCTGTCTGAGTGCGCATGCTCTTTCGCGCAGGAGGAAAAGCGCGGTTCTGGAAACGCTCCTGGCAGTTCAGCCGCAAAGGCGAACGGCGCCTCGCGACCGGACGGCCGTGTGTCCAAAATGGACGTATCGGACATGGCCGCCAAGCTACAGGTAAGGGTGCGAGTTTTGCATGGTGACGTCAGCTGGGGTGCGACTTTTGCATAGTGACGTCAGCTGAAGTGTGATTCTTGCGCATGTCATAAGGGGGTCAAGGAGGCGCTTTGTACTCCGTTTGAGCAGAGGTGCGTCAGCTCCTGACGCTCTGAAACGTCAAGCGCCAGTGGTTGCTGTGAATCCTTCTCACTCGAGGAGGAATGGGAGTTGCGTTTTGAAGGTCTGCTAGTTGCGCTGCGCAGAAGAAGGCCAAGGCTGACGCCAGCCAACGGCAATCGACAGACGACCGCGGCGTCGAGTCGTATCTGGCAGGCGGAAGCAAAGTGCACAAAAAAGAGAAGAGAATCAAAAGGCGTTCGGAAGACTAAGTGGGGAGGTACTGAAGATGCAAGCTGGTTGGAGAAGGGACTGCGGGTAACCGGTCAAGCTAGGGGCTTGTCAGTGCAAGCTCGTAGAAACTCAGAGTCAAGCTGGAACGATACTTTCGTCACTGTTCAGCGGAGTACGTACATCATCACGCCACGTCGTGCATTCTCCTACAAATTTCAGGCGGTTTGTCCGTATCGTGCATTTGCGGACAATTGCAGTAATGCTGACAGGCCAGCCTGATTACCTCTGCCGACAATGGGCAGGAGTGAAGAACAAGCAATCAAAATGTTCTGATAGGATTGCATGCGACTGAATGTTCACTGATTGCCTCCTCGTCAGTTATGATTCGCATCTTCCCAACTGCAGTCAGCAATTTCAGTGAGCGTAATGATGACATGCACATGAACAATCAATTTGCCGGGGTGGCCCGCACATATAATTGGTTCGTATATATACACAGACCTACACATGCAAGCTGCATGCGCTGATTGAGTGGACGCGTGCTGTTATTGTGCTGCCATTGTACGTATGCGCATGCGCTCTGAGCTTGACGGTCATGTCAAGCTCTGAACCATATCAATCGCGCGTTGCTATTGGAATTTTCGATGCAGGACGAATCTAACTGCTAAGAACGGATTACGCTAAGCAGATATTGGAGGTGTTATGAATTCTGCACATACAAAAGCCAACATAAGAAACATGCACACCATTATATATGTCTGTTGCACTTTTCAGTACGTAATGACGCGAGGTATATAGGCATGCCTGCATGTGAGTAATTGCTTGACTTCACTCTCAGCACAAAATGCGTGACACCTGTACATGCTCGATATACACGACGTTTGCCCCAGCTTGATTGCACGTTGCTGATAACCAGTAAGTTAAATCCGCAATCAAATTTCATCTACTTTCTTGAGACGCCATATATGTGAATGGCTCGGAACGAGTATGTGCGGAGTTGAGACAGGTTGGTCTGTTGTGCAGGTCAAAAGTGTCGCATTCGGTGTACGTCGTCCTAGTGTACATAGTGTGTAGTTCCTCATTGTAAGCAAGATTATTCGTTCCGCGACCGCTGTCCATCTTTTGTATGTACATGACTGAAACAATGCAGTATCAATGCAGCCGTATAGACTGTAGTCGGTCTATAGGACTTTGCTGCTCTTCGCAAAACGCCACCTACTCTTCCGATTTCCTGTAACCCCCCTCGCGCATGTCCGCATCCGACGGGGCCTTGAAGCCCCCCCCCATCTTATCCTGGGCCGCCTTTGCGGGGGTGCGATCCCCGCGGAAAAGCCAGCTCAGGGACGCCATAAAGAGCTCCGGGGAGAAGAGCCTCAGGAAAAGCATGCTCTTGTACCACGACGGAATCACCGCTCGCATGGTTTTGCGCCGCGCGGCTGCGACGGCGGCCTTGGCGAGAGCGGGGGTGGGGAGGACTGGGAACAGACCGAACCCGGGTTCCTGCAGGAAAAGCAAGAGATTAGATCGGGTTTGGTGACAGATGGAATGTGACAGAAAGTAAAAGCGATACCGAGAAAGCTGTTGTAAAAACGGAGAGTGGGCAGGTTCATTTAACGGAGCACGTTAGATAGAGTCTGATCTTGATTGCCCAGAGAGTCAGAATGCTCGATGACGTTACGACTGCCGGCTGTCACCTTCTCCGAGGAGTCATGAGAGAGGCGACAATTGCCAGGAAACCCCTCAAATCCACAGATGCGACTCGTACGGAAATCCCTCAAATCGACAGATACGAATCGTACCGAAACCGTCTCATAAACCAAATATATGAAAGCCACACTGCAAAACGCCTCAAACTTCCTTGTATTCCTGGTTTCCTGATCGGTCTACCCAAAAAACCGGCCGAGTTACTCTTTCCACAAACCGCGTTGCCCAATCCACAGATTGTTCCCTTCTCACCTTCCGCAGTTCTCTCCCTTCTTCCGCCGACGACCAGCGCCCGTCAGCCAGTATGACCTTGCCATCTGTCATCTCGGACTTGACGACGCCCGGCTGGAAAATGGTTATGGGGATCCCCGGGCCTGCTTCGAGGCGGAGCGTCTCGAAGAATTGGCTCACCGCCGCCTTGGAGGCCTGCAAAGAAGCGAGGCGGAAAGATTGAAAAATTGGGAAAGAGTGATGAAGGAGCCGGGTAAACGCGACTTATTTTTTGTGCATTGTTTTGCGCTTCGTTTCTTGGTATCAGAAGCTACGGTCGTCAAAGCTTCTCTCTGTACTCGAACGCGAACTTTTTCTCAATCTTTTCTCAAAGTGCCACCTTGGCTTACTTTGTTTTCAGACGGTTATGCCGTTCATATCTGACATTGTACGCTTTTTTCTTTTGGAGTGTCGTCAGCTGAAACTGCTGATGCGGATTTGATGTCTACGTGACATGGTACAAGATAACCAGAACTCTTGCACTCTCTTGACCCTCAAAACAAAGGCCGCTTTAAAGCAAGCATGGCTCGATATTTACAGTAAAGGTAACAGAAAAATGTTACGACAAATAGATGGGCTTTCTCCCAAAGCCAAGCCGGCAAGGCAAGTCTTCGAGCTCGCGGAATACGTAGCATATGACGTGATCGGAGATTTACAGACCGCCGAAAAATCTGGTCGCGGCTTTGATTGATAACGACAGCCAAAAACACTCCCTGTCTCTTCGTTGGACCATAGCTCGGACTCAAGGTTGATAAGGAAGAGCGCAAAATTGGCTACTAGGCGACTTCCGCCGTTGAATCACTAGCGGCAACGAACAGAAGGGGTTCGCAAATTGCGAAGACTAACATTGTAGATGCTCAGATTGGGCTCCGGCACAAATTCCGCGATGGAATCGTTGACAACCAGCTGCCCGCCGGTTTGGCGCAGGTGCTTCAGCGCGTATTTGGCGCAAAAGACGTATCCCCAAAAGTTGACGTCCTGCAACGGAGAATATAAGTCACTTGGAGGTCCTTCAAGAATCTCTTCCCTCGAAAATTAAGCTGGTGAACAGTACAATAGAAGTCAATCTCTTCGATGCAGTGGGGCGTAGACAACGTATGAGGCGGTGAATGCATCTACGGTGCGGTACTAAAATTCTCGTGTCTGACAGAAAGCAGTTTCACACTCCGTATGACGAACAATTACAGACGGCAGATCGAAGGGTATCCCAGCACACTCAAAAACGAGAAAACCTGTCTGCGATTTTGAGTGAACTATTCGTATCGTATTTGTGAGAGACACTCGGACCAGTCCGATACGAACAGGCGTCGGTTTGGTCTATGGAGCGCCGTAGGAAAAAGACCAGCACTTTCTGCGAATCAATCTGAACAGAAGGTAAAGTCCTCAGGGGCACGAAGAATACGGAAGAACGTCGACGCGAGAGCTCCTCACCATGATCGAGCGGAAGCCCTCGGTTTCTTGCACCTCCTCGAATTTGTAAATGTGGGCCACACCGGCGTTGAGCACGACGCAATCAACTGTGCCGCGGCATAGTAGTCAGTCTCCGTAGGCATAGAGGAAAGAGTTCAAAAGCAAAACCTACCAGCAATCAATCAGACAGGATCGAAGCATTGATTTCTCGAGCCTAGCCTAGGTGGCACCATTCTAGGGACTCTCGCAAAAGGGCCTTCTGTTTCGGCGTCTTTTTGGACGGGTTCGAACGGAAAGGGCTCTTACGGTTGAGACGAGCTTCTTGTTCTGACTTGGTTGGTGTAAAGTCAGAGTGCGAAGCTAGAGTCGGTTTGCTCACGTCTGCCGTAGTGTTTCGCCGCTTGCTCAACGGCTTCCCTGCACCCGTCCTGGGTGCCTAGGTCCGCCGGCACAGTCAACACGTCGGGGGCGCCACGACGTCTGCAACAAACATTATCGCTTCAGAACCCGATGTCTTAACTTCCGCTTTGATAAGTTGCAATACCTCGGCCTTGGTACGTCGGCCTTGAAACGGTTAAAACTGGTCAAAAAACGCCACCAACCGGGACGCTCCACGGGACGGGATTGCGTCTCTCTCCCCGATGCAATTCATCTCTGGTGGTCTACCATATCCGGATACTTTCGCCCTGAAACCCAGCTGGAAGACAACCCGCTGAATCCTGAGATCTCTTTGAAACTGAAGATCCCTTTAAGGTCTCAGAGCGGGACAATGCTAATGGTGGGATTGAAAACAGGTTCGGATCGAATGTGGGGTTGCAGTTAAGACGATGTGGCAATTGGTCATCAACGGGCTGTAAGTCTAGTGAATATATCAAATCGGCCCACGTTATCGTTGGCAAACTAACTGTGAAACGAATTCCATGTCGACTTCCAACTCGAATCAAAAACCAGGTCGATGAAGGTGGGATAATGTGCCCCTCAACGTACAAGAAGAAAAACTTCAGCCTTTTCTGCAGTTTGGATCACCCCTTCAGAGAGCCCAAGAACTACCAAATTCAAACTTTGTCCTTCTCATGTCTGCTAAAAATCCAGCCTTCATTGAATGCCTGAATTCGTGTCCCAAAAAGCTTATCTCAGAATTATAAGGGATGGAGGATCCGTCACACCTGCATTCTTCAGCAACTGCATCTAGTTTCTCCTCCCTCCGGGCGACCAGCGCGAGGCGAGACCCCAGCCCAGCATATTGATACGAGATGTGCTGCATTAAGGAGCAAGAGAACGCTGCTCAGATTCCACACAGAATGCATGCAAGTCAACCTGCTGAAAAATTTGTAGATGAAACGCAGCATCGATCTTGTAGGCCAACCACTCCCATAACCCTTCTCTTCAATACCTCTAAGCTCGATATTAGATGTAATAAGCCTCAAAGGAATTGCCTACGGACCTAATCGTCGCACATACGAGCAAGCTCAACTCCTGATATCAGCTCTCCACACCTTATTCGCAGCTGGTCTGATTCATTACTTATCAAACTCTCATTCTTAGCTGCCAAGGGCTTACCATCCCAATCCCGGAGCTGGCCCCAGTGACCACCACCACTTTGTCCCGCATATCCAGGGGGCGATTGGCCAGCTGTTTCACCCCCCTCCAGACCAACAGCACCGGTGACGTCACAGCCACCGTCACGAAAATAGTGACCGGTGCAACTACGTTGAGCAACCGGTTGGTGAACCCCAGGGAGGTATCTTCGACCTCCATCATGGCTGGGCGGCTCTCAGTTCCAGAAAGGCTTTTCAGTCTGTCTTCGTCCTTTGGGTTTGTGCTCTCACGGGGCTTAGTCAGAGTGTCTTCACCACGACGAGCCATGCAAGTGATGTTTCTCCTCACACTGTGTCCTATAATTCTATGTTGGCTCAAATCAGCTGGAACAAAGCCCAGCTCCTTGTAGTCTGAAACTTTTCTGGAAGTTGCACAAATCGATTGGGAGCTCGGATACGATGAAGAAAGAGGAAGGGATCTCGAAGCAGACTTTCCGCACCTGAAGCTTTGTCCTGCCGTCAGAGCAGAAACACCACTGAGGTTGACTCGCCTAATCAGCTGAGAGCTCAAAGTTGCTGGCCCCATCGGAACGACAAAGTCCGACTCTGCCTAAGGATCGTCTGCGCAGCATGCAAAGCTTTCTAGACTGTCTGCTCTTCGCGGTGCAAGAGGCTTGCATTCTGAAAGGTTGGCACACCTTCGCTTCCTCAAAACCGATCAGACACAATCGCAGCTGCAGTGAGCCCTGTAACATGTTTCAAGGGTTCGAAGTGCTCAATGTGGGGCCAACGCCACAACGCGAGGGGCGCAACTTCGAAGAGCCCATGCATGCGAGAAAACGTGCTGCATGCACTGCAACCATGCAGTCTAAGCCAGTGAGCGGTGGGGACCCCAGCGGCGCTGCCTAAGCCAGCCTGTAGAGCGCGACCGCGCGCGTGCTAATACGCCGGCCGCTAACGATCCGACGTCGAACGCGCGTACCCGGTACCGTCGGAGAGGAGTTAGGTAAATATTCTTCTTTCAATGCCGCCGGAAGTCCGGAAGGGCCGGGGCGGCTCAGGCTGGCCCGCGGCCGCGAGAGGGGCGGCGGGCCCGCTAAGCAGTGCCAGTGCCACTGCTGGCAGAGTCGCGCGATCGAGCCGCCGCCGCGCCCTGAGCGTCATCCGACGCACGGTAGTATATCATTAGGTTGCCTGGCGCGTCGGATGCCATTGAATTATTCACTGAAACAGTACCTCTCAGTGTCGAAATCCTGATGCTCGCGTACACTTGGATTGGCTAGCTACGTCGCTTAGATTTATGGCGATGACAGAGCTTTATATGGACATGCATGTGGCCGCGCATACTTAGGCTGTTACGTGAGGGGGTCACCTGGCATAGTTGATGCTTCATAAGATGCTTCCTTGATAAAAGAACAGCCTTTTTTTCGAGACCGTGCATAATCGAAAATTGCTCAGTGTTGTGATGCGCGTGCGAACCAGTCAGAATGGCGACTTGGGACTTGACCACGTACTCAATATACAGCCGGCCACCAGAAAGCTCAATATGTATATCGCCGGCACCGTCAGTTCTATGACGTGCTTTCGCCACGCGCTCGGCCAGATTGAGATGAGAAACACACCATCGTCGGGCCGTTCACCAGGTGGGCTTCACATAGATTGCATGATGGAATGACTTCCTCTTGATCTAAGCACCAGAGCACATGCACCTACTGCAAAGGTAATCGGCCTCAACTCAGATCATGATGTCGAACTTAACGAAAAGCAAGCCCTCTTAAGAAGGTGGTATCCATTCGCCAGGCATTCCGAGTATCCCACCGAACGTTCGTCGCGCCCACATCCAACTCGCTAGCAATCTCCGTCTATTCTGCGAGTCCCACCCTCGCTCGCAGGGTGGGGGCTCCGCATGGTCCGCCTCAACATACACATAGTCGCACTTATACCGCTTCTTAGTCTCGAGATTGATTTGCTCCAACTTAATTCCATGTAACGGGGCTTGAGGTAACCCCTGTGAGCATTGAGGAGAAGGTTTGGTTGTCCTTCATCATTAGATCATACAGAAGGTAACGGCTGAGAACACAGAACAAGCACCTAATACTTTCGCGAAATGTTCCAACCTCGGCAATCCTCGACCAGAAAGAGAGGATTTCTGTCAAAAAGAAAGCTAAAGCGAAGGATCACAAACTTCAAAAGTGATCCCGAGTGGTCGAGGTCAAAAACGAGGCGTGATGGACAGCCAAATGTACCCTTGAGTGAAGGAAAACCCAGCGAGCGTCTACCTTTGAGCAAAGAATGCTTTGAATACTACTTGGAAAATCTAGTGAGACAACAGCAAACCAAACAGGATTGAGCCCAACACAAAAGATTGCCTCCGAGGCTCACGTTCAGCCGCCCCGCATATACAATCCGTCGTCCGGTCACGTTTTGAAAGAGGATTCCTTCGAGCCGGGGCAGGTTATCGGCGGGCGGAGTGGCCGCATCTTGGCGGTAGTTGCTGCACGTGAAGGGTCAGCTTTTGCTTTTCAAAAGACGCTGGGCCAGCTTGTTCGTACTTCCTTCCAAGAAGGTATACATAGTTCCCAATGATAGACAATCAAGGTAATTTCGCGACGGTCAGGGTTCTGCAAGCCTGAGATGCGTCGTCAGTGAGCTTTCACCATCCGTAATTGCACTACAAAGCCCTCATGACCCATGTTGAAGTGAATGTCTGACTGTCTCTTCTGAAGCTTACGAGAAAGTTTGAGATCTACACGAGATAGCACCAGTCGAATTCCTGCTTTCCGCCACATAAACGGATACCGAGCACCCGAAATGGTACGTAACTCTCAGTCCACTACCAGCTCTGAGGGAAATTTTGCAATGGCCGCCGCAAATTCTCACCTGTAAACGCTGATGCCGTATCGTTGATCCTCCAGGACAATGTCCCGGTAGGTGATATTGGTGACGTACCCACCCCGGCCCGGAGCCGACTTGATGCGGAGACCGTTGGCCCCGGGTCCCAAGGAGACGATGTTCTGCAAGAGTAACAAAATCCAAGTGGCAAGGAGAAGCGAAAAACATAATCTTGCGCCTACCGCCCCTCCTTTAAGCGGCCCTCTGTGCAGCGAAAGGTCCTTCAGAGCTTACATCCTTCCATGGGTTCACCGAATATCCACTTCAAACGGTACCGCTGAAATGGCCGCTTCAGAAACATCCTTCACACCGCGCAATCGTCGACCATCACCTGAAACAACACGTTTGCGACGCCCCCGCTCATCTCGCTTCCAATGGACAACGCGTGCGTACGTCCGACGACCAGGTTCCGGACCACCACGTTGCGGGTCGGCTTGCCGTACGCAACTCCGGCTGCGTCCATTCCGCTCTTGACTGCGATTGCATCATCCCCGGTGCTGATGTAGCAGTTCTCGATCAACACGTCCGTACAAGAGTCTGCGCAAAACAATTGGTGTGAAGCGCAATTAGCACGCTGGAGACAGGGTCCTCCTTCCTTTCATGACATCGGGCACCACTGCGAAAGAGAAGGGAAGACTTGGCAGGTGAGAAACCATTCAAGTACGAAGGCCATGGCATGTGTTTCCCGTAATGCGTCTAGGCGGCCGGTTGAATCCCATTTTGCTCAGGATTGGGACAAGAGGAGAAGAAATTCAGTATAAAAAGGAGGTGGGGTTGCTTCCCGGCAGGTCTGGAAGGACTGTTCTTGACAGATCAGCAACAGCAAGGCACATGATTCGCATGCAACGAAAGGGCCCATAATTACGTACCCGGATCCACCCCATCGGTGTTCTTCGAATGACTTGGGGCCGTGATCGTCAGCCCGTGCACGGTGACGTCATGGCTGTCGTAGAGATGGACATTCCAGAACGGCGAGTCGAGCAGGGTTAGGTTTGAGATAACAACGCGCGACGACCACTGTATTTCAATCAGGCAGCCCCGTGTGTGGTTAAGCTGACCCGCCTTGTAAGCAGCCCACCAAGGGTCGCCCCGCCCGTCAATTGTGCCGTTGTTACCTGTGAGTAACCGAGACATCGTATCAGGTACCTTGTCGAGAGCAACTTTCCGACGTCATAAGCATTTTCCTTTGATCTGACGTCTGAAAGCATAGCTGAGAGTGCCAAGTTGGTGGAGCCAAAAGCCCCTCAGTTACAGCTACGGAAGTGGCTGCGTTGGGGCTTGCTTAAAGAAAGTCCATTCTAGGGTGTTTACTTTCGAATGTCACAAGTGAACTTTCCCGTTGCTGGCAGAAATTGCTAACCAACCACTTGCCATCCCTCAACTTCCTGCTCAGGTCGTGTTTCTCATCCACTGGTATGTTCCTTTCAACAACTCGTCATTGAGAGAAATCCCTTCAACGAGCTCCTTGCTTTCTGCGCATTGTATGATTTTCGAACAGATGGCTTGGGGCATTTCCGAGAAACCCCTCAAAGCCACTAGCTGAGGTTGCAATTCTCCTGCACCACCTGCCTTTTGCTCTGACTTTGTTTAAGCTGAACCAGGGGCGGCCAATTACAGCCGTGATGCCACCCAGGATTCGTGCTGATCAATCACAAATGAACGCGGCAGCGAAAAGTTGGACGCTGTGGTCTGCGCTAACAACCTAAGTGTACACAATGGCACATCCCCTTTGAGGATAGCTTTGAGGAGAAGAGCAAGTCTCAGAACAGACAGGGCAGCATCATATGCAGAAGAGCAGACCAAGCCTAAGATTGTCTCACCAGTTATAACGACGTCAACTAGATGCTCCCCATGGATGAAGCTGCCATACCGAGGCCCTTCTACGTCTCGCCCCTGGCCGTAGGATGGCAATGGGGGCAATACAGGCCAGTGAGAAGGGTCCTGCACAGGGCGGCTGTTTAGTCAGTCAGTTTCTCAAGTACTAGATCGATGATGAAGACGACTGCTTTGCTTCTAGACTGAGATCCTTCATCTGCAATCGTAAGTACCCATTACGCGTTGGAAAGTGATTCGTAAGAAGTGGATTGTGCCTCACATGCTGACATACCCCCTAATCCAATGTATGATGTATCAAAGCCGTTAAACCTTTTGCAGTCCACCACCTTGGTTTGGGCCGAACAGTCATCTGTGTACTGTTCTGCCATCCTCAAGCCCACCGTAGCCTAACGCTTTCATCATCAAACCTGCCAAAACATTCAAAAGTAGCTTGTTGAGTGTTTGTACTGTGTCTAATGTCGATCCTCATTGATTCTCTGGAGTGGTGCAAACAACGTTGCAGACATCCCACCTGGCTTGCCAGTAAAACTGCCCCGCTGTCCAGAAATAACGTCAAATGGCTCGTCAGGTTGAAACAACCCGTGAGCCAGACCCCATCTGGAACACGTAATGAAGCGCCCCCCACGGCACCTGAAGCTGCTGCGACCGCGGCCTCAAAAGCTGCGGTGTTAGAAGTTGTTCCATCTCCAACAGCGCCAAAATCCACGATGTTGAGAGCTAGCGTTCTTGCTGGCAGCACGGGGGGTGTGGCGGGAGCGTAGGGATCAAACCCTGTCTGAGGGTGGAAACGACCATCTGGATAAAACCCTGTGCCAAATATCACTGGGTCTGGGTTGGGGGCTGGTGCCGCCTGAACTTCTTCTACAACGCCTCCCTCTGCATCTTCATCAACCGTTTCCCTTGTGATCACCTCAGGTGGCTCGCTGCTTGCATCTTCAGCAGCATCAACAGCTGTTTTCCCAACTGTTTCATTTTTGAAACCCTCAACTGTCTCTTTGCTAGCCTCCTCAACAACGCCGATCAAGTGTTCCCCCAATGACACCTGATCCTCTTCCAATATCCCTTGCTGTGCATCCTCTTCCACTAACTCACTTCCATCTCTCTCAAATGGGTTCTCTATCACTTGCTCAACTTGTTCAATACTTGGGCCCCCGTACACATCTTCCAGGCTCTCCACTTGCTCAAACTTTGCTGATGTCAAGTGACTGTGAAGGCGAGATATGCGAGTAATCTCAAGGTTGTGTAGCGCAAAGCAGTCAGCTCCATCACAGGTGAGGGAGCTCAAGAAAGCCACAGCGAGGAGGAGGGAGACGACCGCCACCGCCAGCGAGCAGACATAGTTGCTAGCCATAGCCGTTCCATAACCTATACAACTTAGCCAGAAGCTGATACGCGGCTCCTAAAGAGCAAGTACCGTTGCAACCTTGGGAGCAGCGCATTAAATGTAACTTCGGTTCATTTAATTGGCATTTGATGCTCCTTCTTCTAGTGGCAGAGCAGCGAGCTTCCTCAGCGCCGGAGATGTTCAGCTCACACTGCAAAGGAAGGCGCCATGGGCGATTGGGTTGGTCCGACTTTGCCAGACTGGTCGCCGGTCAACCCCTTCACGCTCCGTACGCCGCTGCCAGCAAACCCTATTTTTTGGCGACACCCGACCGGGGAGTCTGGAGGCGCCATGGCATCTTTCTCACTTTCTGGGACTCCTTGTGCTTGTGAGAAGTGACAGAAGATACTGCTGGCAGGGCGCCAACACTGATAGTCTTTGTGCGGCTTTCTTATATTGGTCTGCACAATAGAAAGATCAGTGGCAACATGAGTTGTGCAGATCTTTGACGGTTTGTCAGAGTCGAAGCCCAGCTTTTCCGGTTTCTGAAGCAGGCGCTGAGCGCGACAATGAGGGGGCTCAGATGATTGACTTGATCCGCCAGGATGGGGCTGGACACGATCTTTGGGAGCACTGTTGAGGTGAGGGCTCAGCTTTCTGCTTGTGCTTGTTGGGTTAGAGAATATCAAGCAGATCTTTCCTTGCTGTGTCAGATTCGTCTGCTTTCTTTACGTGGCAGAGCTGCTTACTTTCAGGACTTCCAATCAGGCTGCAAGAAGGATGAAGCAAGTCATATAATTGTCTTAATCAGATCTCAGCATAGAGCGTGTTCATGAAGGCGCTCTATGAATGAGCTTATCTTTATAAGTGCAAATGCTGACAGTCAAAATGAATAAATTTGTCGTCTTTGTGAGACTTGAACCGCATTTGTGGCCATCTGTATCTCAGCTTTGAAGAATACGACACCAATTTCCATTTTCTCTGGTTGCTGCAGTTCTTGCTGCACAAAACGAACGGCGACCCGGTGGCTTTACTTCGATCCATAGCCGACTATGTCCATCGGGTTAGGCCCGTCAGCCAGAGGGTCACATGTTCGAGGGAGTGCCTGCTGAACGCTGCAGCTGACATTAGCTTCTTACAAGGGAAGCCCCAGGCACATCAATGTAACAGATGTCTCGAGCTGCAAACGAATGACAGACATAGGCCTCTTGGAGGTC
This sequence comes from Klebsormidium nitens, assembly GCA_000708835.1. Taxonomy (NCBI): domain Eukaryota; kingdom Viridiplantae; phylum Streptophyta; class Klebsormidiophyceae; order Klebsormidiales; family Klebsormidiaceae; genus Klebsormidium; species Klebsormidium nitens. The sequence continues at coordinate 33,532 of DF237585.1, forward strand.
TTCGGCCTTCTGCAGAAGCTTCTACACTGATTGCCAGCGAAGCAATGCGCTCCAGCTTTGAGATCATAGTTGCGCCCAGCACAAGCGACGCACATAATGAGCAGAAACCTCCTGACTGCGAGACCAGTGGGTCAAGCAGCTTGACAAGTAACATCCCAAACTCAGCGTCTGATGATTTTAGTTTCCAAGTGGACAACTCCATCCACCCAGCAGACAGGGGGTCTTCATCTTGTTGTCCTGAACCAAGTCGGACGGAGAGTCAATCTCGGAATATGGGGCCTGCTCTAGCTGCCAACCAAATAAAAGACCACGCTCCACGGGTCTGTTTTAAGGATCAAGATGCTGTCAGCAGTCAGGAAGTTCCGGAAGGAAGACCACTTGCGGGTGCCTCCACCAGCAAGCCGCTTGTGCCTCATCTGCATCTGAAGGGGCTCGCTGCCAGTCCCAGAAGTGTCTCTGCAGCAGTAGGCGCAAAGACTAGAAAAAGCAACTCCCGCTTGATCCAGAGTGCAAGGGGTCCACGGCCAGACGCATCAAGCCAGCAGCAGCTCGACAGCCCTAAAAGCTCCAAACACGGGAACTTATCTGAGAGGGGGCGGCCTCACACGTCTGGGTTGGACAGAGAACGACATAGCAGACCTACTGCCGATGGGAGCGAGTCTGAGGGAAGCTCCCCCAGGAAGGACCAGGGGGTCAAGGAGCTCATGACCCCAGATGAACACATCAAGGTGAGATATGGCCTCCAATTTGATTAAGTTCTCAAAATGGTTATCCTAAGATGATGCTTGCTGACATGACACCAACTCTGTGGAGCCTCGCTTGACCGACGGAACACCTCGAAACACCAACGGCTATGTCATTACGAGTTTCTGAAATGTGTGGTGGCAACCTCTTCCTCGTCGTTTCTTTCAAAGACCTGGACTCGCTTCCGATCCTTCTTTCTCCGACTTCCTTCTCAGCAACCCTTGGATCACCCTGGACTGGAGTGATCATTTTCCCTCTTCTGATGCACCGAACCAACTTTGGTGTTGTTGCAATGAACGTTTACAGTGCAAGAGCTGAAACGATCTGCGAGCTCGGATTCCGGCTGCACCTTGGCACTTTGGCAAGGCTTGCTGAAGGAGCACTTGTAGACTCTCCGTTTAGAATGGCTCGTCCTTCTTCATTCGATCTTCCAGAACTTTTGTCAGCTACCTCGCATGGTCGAATGAGTTTCGAAACTGCACGCGGAGGAATCCTGGCATCCTTCCCCATTGACGCACCTACAGGAACTTTGAAAGACCAGATTGGCAAGTGCAACTTTCGTGAGCGAGCAGACACGTTGTCTTGCAACCAGGGCTCGTTGCATCGAATGATTTTATCAGGACCTTTCATGTCGTCACTCAAAGCAGCTTCCATTTCTCAGGAGTGGCTGGCGGAAAAGAAGCGAAAGGAGGCCCGGCGAGAGCGCCACATGCGGCGGCGCCAGCTGGCAGAACTCGAGTTCATCGCGGCCCTGAGAAAGACGCAGGCGCGGCGACTGCACCACCTGCACGAAGCGGAAGGAAAGTTGGACCTTCAAATTGGGAGCGAAGCGGAGGTGAGCAGGACAGGTCATGGCTTAACAGGTCATGGCATTTTCGGATGGTCTATCTGCGAGACCTGGCGGTCTCTTTGTGCTTGTTGCTGCATTCACTTCTTCGGCGCTGGCTGATGCGCAAATCGTATGCCCTCTGAAAAGAAAGTCGTTGAAGTCTTCTTGAGAGAGAAAAGCAGGGTTGACAGCAAGGCTATATCGCCGAATATACGCCGCGCTTCAAAAGCTGGCACCTCCGATATCGATGGAAGGTCACGGCTGGCCGCCTGATTCTCTTGCTTGCAAAAAGTCTTTCTTCAATACGTGCTCGTGGCAGTTGTCAACCTTTGCTTTGCGAAGTTTTGGTTGTGAGAGGATGTGAGCGTGTTTGTCTCGTTCTAGGAGGCATGCCAGCACAGAAGCCTCAATTTCACAAAGCTGCGAGTCGCTCGAGCAATATGAGCTGAACCGATGCATGGGCAACCTTTTTTGCAGCGTCGCTTGGATGCTAGTGAAGCTGTTCCGCACCAATCAGATCCACAGCAATACCGCCAGAGTTCCATCGCATTTCTGGATTCTCGAGGTCAATTCTGGCACTGAAGCGCTGCTTCTTTTAAGGGGTCTTTTGTTATGCAGTGGTGAAGAACTCAGCCTCCGTTTTCAGACTAATGTTCGCAAACACGTTAACACGTCAACGGGTAGATATATAATATGCGAACCGACCTCATGGATTTTTCGCTCGACCTTTATGCAGGTGCTCTTCAAGAAGGAGAGCGCGCAAGCCCGTTACCGAAGTTTGAAAGGCTCTGTTTGAGAAGATGCCGCGAGCCGGTCCTTGACACAAAGATTTGGCTCGTCGCTGACTAGATCATGCTGCTAAGATGTATTTTATATAACAGGCTCAGTTTCGAAATGAAAAGGTCGTCCAGGCATTACTTCGAAAGAGATATTCACTGCACGCGACCCCTCAGGATGGCCATGTTATGCAGGCTCGAGGAGCCATGCGGTGGCAAGATAGGATTACAACTGGCGCTTAAAAAGCTGATCGAAAGTCGAGCCACGTGCATTAGTTAGAGTCCGCAGTCACAGGACTTTAGGATCAGAACGTTTGCATCAAATGTAGTCGATCTCTACAGATCCATCGCTCAAATTCCTCTTCAGCAGAAGAAGAAAATAGTCGGATTCAAGATTCATCTGCAAGAAGTATGATCGGGTTAGCTGAAGTTGAGAAGTTAGGAAAGTTGATGGACTCAACGTAGAGCTAAGCAGACACACTCAAAGCAAACTGCCAAGTTGTGTATGCCAAAGAGGCCTTCAGTAGTAAGCGGGCCTATGGTATAATGGGATTACAGTATAGAAAGATCATATGGTGAAGCGCTTGGTCTGGTGCAAACCAGTCTTCTTCCGCAGCTATATAGCGTGCCTATGGCTAGTATATGGCGGCAAATCCTGGCTACCGCGTTGCGATCTGGCCAGGAGGGCAGGAGCCTGCATGGGCATCCAACTATGACTCACTCATGACTCCGACTCATGAGCCCGCCATATATGAGCAATAAGAGTATCTACCATCGGCCCTAATTCCGGAATTTTGCAATTCTTGCCGGGAAATGCAAAAACCTTAGGTATTCTGGACCTAATAAAGCAGCCTACCGAGCACGATGAGACTTTCACCAGTTCCAATTCCGGATGATTCGAACGCTATTCTTTACACCGTGTGTCAACTACCGACTGAATCTGTTATGGCCGGTATAAGGTTTTTGCAAAATTCCGGAATTAGGGCCGATACTCTTATAAGTTATGGTTCAACATCTTGATTAATTTCCCCAAGTGTAGTACACGTGATCAGGCACACGAATTTCGAATTGATTGCGTAGAGCAGACACCGTCCGATAAGCTCTTGATAACTGTCGATGGTTCACGGCTCCCGAAAGTCGTTGATATCGTGACCAAGTCAGACCAATGCAACGTCAAATTACCTAGTTGCTGTGGTGATAATGTTTGTATAGATTCAGCTGGGCTTCACCTCTGATACTAATAGTATTATGGTAAAGTTTCGGGACATGTTTGTGGTGACACTGAAAGTCAGCTTGCAGATTGAGCCCAGAGAAGGTGAAGAAGAGGGCAGCGATTCAGACTGCTGGGCGCTGCATTCAGCTCAGCACAAGAGCAATGGGTTTCCATCTTCCAAAAGCGCTTGTGAGCGAGATCACCAAAGCGGCCAGGAAAGTAGGAGTCAGGTGAGCGATCTCGTGCGCTTCTGCTTGCCAGCTCCCTTCATCTTTCCAGGCGAGTGTTCGGGGTTAAACACACAAGACCAGGCGCGATTTGAGGGGATGTGGCCCCAAGGTGGCCGCGAGCAATCATCCACAATTGTAGAGGCTTTGTATGGTTTTCAATGCCTGCAATTTGTGCATAGCAGTGTGCAAGCACCAGCAATGTGGTACCCAAGTCTGGCCGTTCCAGAATAACAAAGGGGTTAGTATGTCAGCCTAGGGCCAGGGGTAAAATTTCTCATGTCTCTGATTGGTACCCAATTGTGCGCCAAACAATCAGCGGTACGGGGTTCCTGGTCCTCTTTAAGCACGATCAAATCCCCTCGGGCAAGGTCTTGGGGCGCCTGCTCAGCATTACACCTCTGGACAACCATCGAAGGGGAGAATGGCCTGTGCTTGTACAGTGCCCTTCTCATGTACATCAACTCAGCGCGTCTGGACTCGAATTGTTGGGCCTTGCGTCAGAATCTGTGTTTAATGTGTCCCATTCATCCCCGAGCTGAACCTCTCAGTATCTTCGTCCTTTGAAGGAGGGTTTGCACAAAGGTCGCACAGTAACAGAAGGGCGATCCTTTCTCCTACTCACTCAAGCCCCCACCTTTCTTCCTTCACTAAAACCCCTCCACTCAGCAGTCATTTCTAAACATAAGTCCACCTCAGAAAGTCCTTTCCACCAGAACCAGCTCACTCTACTTATATGCTTCCACCACATTGTGCCCTGCAGTGAAAAGCTAGTCCACCAGGGGCTCCAGGCGCTCGATCTTGAAGCCAAGACCGGTGCCCCCCCCAACAGCGGCGCTGGCTACAGGCCGCCACCTGGCGGCACCCCATACGACCATGTGGCGGGCCCGAGCGCCGCCGCTGTGCCGCAGCCTCAGCACGCAGTCGTCGCGCCTCGGCCGGACTTGGTCGGGGGCAGCGTCACACCGACGCAGGAGGAGCTCAATAACTTCCAGGCGGCGGTAAATAAGCTATGGGACCTGGATGTGAACAGGCTCCAACCGGGCGTGGATTATGAGATCGAGGTGAGGGACAAGTGCGGGGGGCACTGTGAGGGTGGAAATGCACCAACTTGTCATCTTGCTTGTTTTTGAAACGATATTTGAATCCTTCTGTTCACGTTCACTTAAGCTGGTCTTCAATTGATGTATCTCAAGTCGTGTGCTTGCAGCAGCGGTTCCTAGAAGGAACCGGACCTGCTGCATTCCATGTCACTATGTTTCGCGACATTGCCCCATTATGGCTGACGTTGTGACTCTGTGTCAGGCTGGCGAGGGCAAGAAGATCTACGAGAAGGCAGACCTGGCTGCGGGGTCGTTGTTCCGGTTTGTTAAGATCGAGGCACTGCAGAAGCCCACATTCGCGGCCTTTGTTGCGCTGCTAGATAACTACACCGCGCAGCAGAATGTCACAGAAGTGGTAAGTCGTGAGCAATCAGACTCTGTCTCAGATGCTCCGTCTGCAGACTCTCAGCGTCGGCCAGAGTAGAGTTTCTTGGCTTTTGACAGCACTCAGATGGCCCCAGGTCGCTTGGAGATGGTTCTGGAAACGACTTTAGTTTAGAGGCGGCCACGACCCTTGAACGATGTAGGAATGATAAGACGCTTGCATGCTCGCCGTTTCTTGATTCGACAGTTGGGTCTCTAGATTCTGAAACTTTTCTTCATGAAGAGTTCAAATCCTCAAAGGCGGTTGCTGATGTATTGTTGGTGATATCAGCAATGGTTGTTGACCCTACTCCCTGCCCCTGTCATTCTGGTCATCTCGTGTCCAACCTCGACATCGCTCGCTTGGCGAATGGTTGACCCATGGACGATCTCTAGGAACCTGTACTACACAACTTCTCATCCAAGGCGTCCAGACCAGATTTACATTGGGGGTTATCTCAGCTCTTTACAAACTGTTTGAGGTCAAGGAGCTCTCCAAATGGTTAACGTCCACGTTTCTGCCAGAATCATCCAAAGCACGCATGGTGTGCACGACGATTTTAGGCTCCGGGTTTTCTCAACGTCGTTTGCTTATGCAGGTAGGCCAGGTGGAGCTCCAGGAGATGACGACCTTCCTGGACGAGATCTGCGCCACCCCCGTCATGCAGTACGTCCACAAGCTGCTCGTTGCCAAGAACCTTGCGCCCGCTGACCTCATCGCCTTCAAGAAAGTCCTCTGGAAGTGAGCGCTGCTCGTCGCTCCCCTTCTGGTTTTTCGATGGGGTCTCTCTTCCGCTGGTTTTAGCCCGAAACAAGCGAGTTGACGCTTGACTGGCTTGTGCACCCAGGTTTAGGAAGAGGCAGCGAGAGAGGATCTGGAAGGCTCTGTACGCTAAAAGAGCGGAAGTTCCCAAGAAGCCGAGCAGAAGAGACAAAGCGATGCTAGGAGCATACTGAACGGTCCGCACAAGGATTTTTGTGGAGAAGAGTGCTCTGCGAAGAGTCTCAAACTGTTGAATCGTGAGTTGTGCCACAGCGGTCTCCCTGCTCGAGCTGGCTCGCAACTGTATTGAACCGTCAAGATTGGCGGGTTGGTTGTAGCGAAAGGGTTCAATATGGAGTGCGCAGGAAAGTCAGTCGCAAACGTCTCATCTCTTTCCATCAATCACCGCACCTCAACATCTGAGATACGAAACCGCTCGCCACCTCCTAGAACGCCAGGTCTGCTCAGACGTTCAAATTCACAGTATTTCGGTTCATAAAAGGTGTCGCGTCGTTCCGAAATGTGCGTGCTTCCAGGATGTGGTTCGAGCTGTACGGGCGCGATGGCGGGCGGCAGTCGTCCTCCGGGTTCGAGCACGTGTTTGTGGGCGAGTACAAGGAGGGCGAGGTGGGGGGCCTTCACAACTGGATCCAGATCTTCCTCCTCGAGAAGGCCGGAGCACTTAACTACACGGGGTTCGTGTTGCCCCGGAACCGGGGCAAGCCCAGGGTGAGCCGCGTGTAGTTCAATTTGAATTGATGTGGTTCGTAGAGTGCTTTTAGGTTCAGAGCTGTAAGCCTGATTGACCGAGGTTCGGAGGGCGCTACCCTGGCTCGCCGGAGGGTTTGCCCCTTCGTAATTTTCGTTCCTCTAGAATTCGCAGATGGTCTGCCTTCTTTGCACCTTTGGGGCGGGGTGCAAGGGGGAGGGGTGCTTTACGTACATCTGACTGGGCCGCATCTTCGATGTCGTGAACGGTCTCGAGATTGCAATCTGAGTCGGCATATCATGTCGCGACTCTTTCTAATGAACACCAGCGACGTGTTTTGTCGTTATCCTTCACGGTCGCGTGCGGCAGGTTGTTGTGTTCGCTGAGCTGACATGCTGTCCTTACAACGCAATCGGCCAGGTGTTATCCAACAGATGGATACTTGTTCTCTTTCTCAAGTTGTCGTTGATGGTGTTTTGTGTTCCTTGCAGCCCGACTCCCAGACGCACATCCTAACCATTCAATTTGAATGGATGAACCAGGTCAAAGCTGCGTGCTCCACGTTCATAGGCACATCCCCCGAGTTTGAGATTGCTCTCTACGCGTTCTGCTTCTTGGCAGGAAGCGAAAACAATCGGATGGCTATTGCAGGGGCTAATGTGAACATCAAGTGTTATAACCTGAGCGGAAGAGTTGGGTCCTCGTACCCAGAGGTTGAGGATTAGTAAGAGTTCGTCCGCTTTGAAACTAATTTACGAACATGGGTTGCTAGGTGCTAGAATGTGAAACCGACAAGAGCTGTCAGACGATGTTGAAAAAGGGAAGCAAGGTACAAACAAGTGATTGTCGAGGTCAAATGCTAGGTAGTTGTCCCCACTCCTGGTACCCATGGTGTTGACTATCATGTCGAGTCTGACGTAGGAAAACTAAAGGTATGCATGGGATACCCCATGGGTGATAAAAGCTTCTCAGATAATTAACAATCTCATGCTCAAGTTGATCTGTTAGTGGATTTCGTGGTAACTCTGGACGCAAACATCCACAAGCCGTCACCTTGGTTACATGTGGGCGGACATGATGCGCTGCAAGGGGCTGTAGCTAGATTTGATGAGTATGCGCAGGTGTACACAAATTGCAGGTGTGCGTTTGAAGCCATACAAGCACAGCATCATTTTAAACGCGGCATGCATTGGCAGCATGGCGACCTTAGCTATAATTGCATGCTGCAATACATTGTAATCAAGAATAAATCCAAAAGCGAGCTATATTCTAGAAACGGTGCGAGCTATATACATGATGTTCTCTTTTACACGCAGTCGCCACCTGGGCCATAGGCTTCTTATGGCATACATGATATGAATGTGTGTGTGTTCAAGTCGATCATCACGTACTATTTCTTTCTCAACGTCCGACCTTCTATGATGCTAGCCGCCTTGCCAATCAGTCACCAATCATGCGTGCGGGTCCGCAGCCCATGTGCAGGCTGCCCGGGCCGCCAACATGATGTGTGCCGCGTTCTATACGCACCTCATGATAGTGCCAAGGGCGCAATAACTAAGGTTCTATATGGATTGCGCAAATGATATCATTCTCAACCGGCGCAGCCATTGAGTTCGAAGTTACCTGCCACTGGCAACCGCGACCATATGGTTGGTCTGTTGCCAGGCCCTGGATCATCTCACCTAGATGTACAATTGCTTGGAAAACACGCGCCGGCCAAGTTTAAAAGCACACTAGGCGGGCCATTGAGAAGGCAAACTTCAGAGTCTTTGTAATGACACCCGGTCTTCCAGTCTGTGGTACAGATTATCTACATCTTTATACAACGAGCGAAAACACATAAACCTGTCTAAGATGGTATCACAGAACCATTTATCGCTTCTATTGTTCTAGCGATTGGATGAACCAGCCTTTATCGTTTGAAAATGCTAATACACATGCCCCACTACCGTGAAACTAAATCAACATCTTAACGCAACATATGTGCAACGCCTTACTTGGCCAATTACAACCTGCAACTACAAGCGCGCCTGCAAATGCAAGATCATGACGTCCGGAACCATATGCCGATTTGGGGCGCTGCTTTTTTATCTTTGTACAGATTTGTGATTGCAGAAGCTACTGCTGCGGTAGGGGGGACTCCGGAGCAGCCACCTCAATGTACTCGTCGTCCTCCGGGGCAAGTTCCTCCCCGTGCTCCCCCTTAAGCTCCCTGGTCCACTTGGCAGTCCTTGTGACCTGGTTCTGTGTCCTTTTCACTACATTATCTAGCCCTTTCTTCTGTTGCTTCTCCCTGAAGGCTCTCTGCACAAACAAGAATCAAGAAGGCTTTCAATCCAATCAGCAATAACATCTGTGCTGACTTTCCTGTACAAGCAAACGCTCACCAACACAACCAGAAAAGTGCTCTGCACAACAAATCATCTCCTTTCATTTGCGATGACCCACAGAACATGCATCGCAGAATTGCTGCAACCTGCATTACCTTGTGCATCCGCATTGTCTCCACACGATGCCACTTCTAACAAACGGTGAAAGCTGAAACCCTCTCACAAGAAACTGCTTGGGACCTAGAAAGTTGCACAAACCCCAACAACGTCAGACTACTCACGTTTCGGTGCCATTTGATCTCGTCCGCAACCACCTTGACAATGACAACATAGCCAAGAATGGTGGCGAACGGGTTGATGCTGTTCAGCAACCCCAGGCCCAGCGTCTTTGCCACATTCTTGGCGGTGTCCCCTGCGCCCGCAAAGCGGCGCTTGCCCTCTGGTGACTCGGTTACTTCAATGTCCACGTTGACTGGCTCGTCCACTTCCAGAGAGTCATTGTAGGAGTCATCAAACGCCATCTTGCTCGAAAACCTGACAAAACTGGAACCGCCTGTGTTAACTTGGACACGCAAGAATCAAAACAGCGAACTGATAGGGCCAATGCAGAAGACAACGTCAGCTCCACCTATTTGCAAGGCTGTATTTGTTTTCAAACCTAGAAAAGCTCGAGTAATTTTTTTTTTGGACAGACATTTTGACTAGAAAAGCAGGTGTGCTGTTTACAAAGTATCACAGAGTGCATCTACAAGTCCTGACGGGCACCATATGCAAGGAAACGTACTGCAAAGCGTAATGGGGCGAAGCGTTCCCATACGAGGTCGCACAAGCACGCGTCAATTGCCAAAACCATTGTATATTTGTGCAAGAACGCTACTTCTCTCTCAAAAGCACCTCTGAAAGTGCATCTATCGACTGTGCATCGAAATGCGACGCATTGGACCCTTGTAAGCATGCCTAACATGAGCGGCAAGCCCCCAACCGCACCTAAATAAACCCGACAGGCACAGCAGGAGTTCCTGACATCTGCCAAGTCAGAAAGAAACCTCAAAAAGCACTGAGAGCACCCAATTAAGCAATAGGAGCAGCCCTTGCGTGCGTGACAGTCACCAGAAAACTGCTATTGCAACCAGAAGTATGGCTAAAAAAAACCCTAGTCCGCCTTTCTACTGCTACCCGTGTTACATGATGGGGTTTCCTCGCATACAGTTGCAAACTGTCACAGCCAACAATTCCAGGGCCAATGTATTAAAATGAGCACCTGACAGGGTCACAGACGACTGATTCTGGATGGTATCAACTTTGTGTGCAATGTAAAATAGACTTTTTCATCATCACAAGGCAGAGCTTTTTAGACAGACTGAACAAGCAAAAATTTGAATGGCCCGCCCTTGATTCTTGTAAGTCCACAGCCTAGGAAGTGCTATGGCATACATAAGCGTAATAGACCAGGCAAGGTAGACGGCACCATGTAGAACCTTCTTTAGCAACTCATTGCTGACTGCATGTTCTTAAATAGAGATCAACAGAATCAACCAGCTATACATTCAACGGCCAACCCTGCAAACCCTTTGCATGACCATCGACTCTCCAACCAGGCAAGAACAATTCTTAGTTGAATGGGCATAGCCTGTCAGCCTTGCAATCTAGGGCAGGAAAAGGCCAACATGATCGGCTTGTAACATTCCGTACCTTGCACTGCAACACAGCAACAGAGTCCAAACAACAAAAACTCTCCAATGCTCCCAAAACACAATTGGCCAAATTATGCAACCGTGCCAAAGTTACTTGCTCCGCTCCTTGAATCGACAAGAGGACGTACCCTTCCAGCCAAACCCTTTGAAGTTGCTGTCCTTCCAACGCCAAGCAGCTGCCAGCAACGAAACACAGGTACTACTGCTCTCGTGAACGGTGAAGCGCCCAGGAGCTAACACAAATCGCCCTTCAGTTTGTTTCAGTGGGTTGCCTAGGCTCAGGCTCAATTTCCCTCTGCGAAGTGATCAAGAAAGTGACGTGCCCTCTCGACAGACCGACAACTCAGCCTGACTCGGAGCTGACTTCGGAATCACCGGTTCTACTTTCAACAGACCCGTGTAAGCTTGAACCGGGTTGGTAAATTACTGCTCAGTGCTCATTACCGGGAGAAGGGACCATCTTGCACCGGCTGCCAGCCTCCCAGGGCCCCGGCCTGATCCTTGGCACGTACAGCTTCAATCAGATCAGCCGGCGAAACCACAGCGTGCCCGGTTGGATAGATCGGAAGTTGACGCTTGGAGGCCGTGCAAAACGCCTCGGTTGGTGTCGCAACCTCGCACCTTGCACTGGCAGTTCGCGGATTCCACGTCAGAAATTAGGATGCTCGTCCGAATTTCGGAATGAAATGCACGTGGCTGCGTCAATGTAGCAAGTCTGCAGCCGCCACGCGTCATCTTCAGAGTCGGAGCATCTATTGTAGTCTTGCAAAATCTTTTGCAGGTGCCTCAGGTAAAGTGGACAGTGCTTACGTTGTATTTTTGCTAGGATGATGGGAAGATGGGATCATAGGATGCCGTATGCACAGCAACTCATACTACGTCTAACCAAAGTAATATAAGTTGCTTAAAACGCCGATTGCTCAATAATAGATAACTTGATTGACTTGTTCGATATACGCTTCAAAATATGTCAGCTTTCAAGTTTCATTGTTTCAAGCGGGTTTCAAGCACCTCGCTATGTCAATGAGTTTCTGAGGCTGAGGGCTCATGCAATACTCAATTGGCAGAGTCGTTAAACTCGGAACCATAACCCCGGCAATGCTGTGCATTGCCGCGACTCATGCGACACCCCCGCAGCACACTTACTCATGCGCGGCGTCGGCGGCCTTGCGGCCCGTTGGATCGACCATGTACATAGTATTCTAGTATGCAGGAGACAACTTTGATGACCCTCAACTTGTTACTCCAATGATTGCTTGCCGGTTGACGGCCGTCGCGCAGGGGTCACGATCATGAGTCCAAATTGAACGTGGCATGCTCATAAAGCCGGGACGATCGCCAGATCGCCAAGGCCAGGTCGCAACCATATAAAATCTCAAAGTCACCGCGAGAATGAAAATTTGGTTGTAAACTCCAAGAGTCACACCGGTCAGACAGCAAAAAGCACTATTATCTTGGCAAGGCTTTTGGGATCATATCATCATATATTCATGCACTTCGTTGAGATTCACTGAGTTATGGTGGCAAACTGTCACGTTTGCACATGTAAATTTGTGGGATCAAGAGATCGGCGGTAACATCGGTTGCAATCATGAATCAAACCGCGGCGCTACTAAGATGGTGGCAATGCTGGCCTGCCATATAAGTCGACAGTTAAATATTATCGAGATTTCCACGACCCGACCCGGGCTCGACCCCAACTCAAGTGGGTCGAACGTCTAGCTATCCTCCGGCTGAGACGACGTCATCGGGACAATAAGTTTTCGTGCATCAAGCTGCGCACAATTTGAAAAGTTTGGGCACCTAAGGCAAAACTAGAACGGTCACGAAGATCTTCAGAAATACGCCGATTGATAGGTGATGATAGCGATACATGCACGGCCTACTTCGTCATAATTTCGAAAGCGCGTCGAAAGATCCCATATGTCAATATTGTGGACTCGCTCTTGAAGTCGGCATGGCACTTGACTAAACTGTATATAGTATCCCGCCTATATGTTGAGATATGAGCCCATAGACAGCAATTTGTCTTTTCCATGCATTACCAACCCCCTTGCTGTCTCCTTTTGTCAAGTAGGTAGTGAATTAGTGGCCACTACAGTGGTTGTAACCCTCTGTTATTATGTCCCAAGCGCGGCTAACTACAAAATAGCAATGAGACAGCAATTCTATCCCTCACCGACCCGCTTCCGCAGGTGCAAACAAAAGCCTTGATGGGGTGCGAATCGTCTCCGAACTGGATGCCTGGCAAATGAGCAAATACCACATGCTGATTCTGATGAAGTCGTAACAGCGGATTCAGCAGAAATTGCTGCAACCTTTGACTGAAAACGGCCCCAGTCTTACAGTCTCAACACTGTGGACAGAAGTCAGCCATACAAAACGCCGCTGAATCGTTCAGGATGTAAGAGACCCCCATCAAGGATAGTTCAGTGATGGTAAAGGGCGTGACACGTAGAGGGAAACGTCGTGGCACGTGCACAGCTCACCATAGTCCCACGTCAATTCCTCTCTTGGTGCCACGTGGCGCGCTGTAAAGAACGCGATCCGATAGTGATTGTGATCCGGGCCCTCGACTAAGTTCAACTGGAACATACAGCATGTTTGCATCCTCGCAACGGTGGTTGATGAACCTGGAAGAGGACGTGGACGCACCTGTGACTTGATGACTTCAAAGCTTGACGTCGGCCAAAGAAGGTTGCCACAACACAACGGTCAGCCTCAGAATGACGCGTGCTACTGATCTGGGAGCGCATTTGAGCGAGACGATGCAATAGCTGGACAGAAACACGATCGAGACCAGCGAGACCTCCTCTCAAATAACCCTGTCCACCGCAGGCCATTTCCCTCTCATTTTCGTGTTCAAGTGATGGTGACAGAGCTTTTCACGAGTGCCAACGAAATTGCACCGCTTGCTTGGTTTGAGGGCATCCTATCCGATTTCGAAACGGACTTCGAGACTTCGACAACCAACGAAAAGCAAGGAAGCACTCAGAAAAAGCGCAAGCCAAGCTCGCCCAAGGGCGGATGTCCTTTCGAGACTCACCGCGCAACGTTCCCCATCCTAGTTTCGTCCAGGCACAGCCCGGTATAGTCGGTCATCTGTTCTTCCACCAGATAGTCCGCGTTCAAATCCACCGGGTACGTGTGCGGGGCGTCTTTCCTCTCCCGGTTCCTCTCGTCCATCTCCTCCCCGGTCAGAATCTCGCCGACGTACTCACAGACGAAGGCGCCCGGGGGAAGGGCGTCCAAGCAGCGCACGCCCCAGCCCTTGCCTGTGGACGTCCAAAATACCTGTGGCAGGAACGAGAGGAGTTGCTTTTGTTGGATGGTCGTTCGCACTGGTGAGGTTTGCGACGTTCCGATGGCGATCTCCACACTGGACGGAGCAGTGAACAAGCCTCAGTCGCGGTGTGATTGACAAGAAACAGTAGAGGCGAAAATCGAAGGCAATTGTCCAGAGAAACCAAAAAACAGTCGGGCCCGCGCAATAGCTTGCGCGTTCCAATGAGCATCTGAGCAACCTAGTATTTATAAATGTTGGGGACCGTACGTTTTGTGTGAAATTACTTTGAGAATGTTCGCTTTCAGTGTTCATTGCCGCGAGCGAGCACCTGTGAAGGAACAGCCCACCAAAAGTTCATCAATCTCTGACAACCATTGAACTCAGCCCCTACTAGAGGTCTCGCAGCCAAGCACAAAATCTGTGTGCTTAACCCGATGCCCGGTCCTCGGAATTTACGCCAGTCCGAATCGAAACGTCTTGAATGTGGGTCTTGCCTGCAGGCGTGCCGTGACACCCCGCTGCACCACCCGGTTGCCGCAGCTCACGGGGCACGTGCATTTGACGCTGCACTCCTTGATGAACGTCTTGGCCTCGTGGCCCTTGCAAGCAGGGATGCGCCTCGGATTCTTCTGCTCCGCCGCGCTGATATGCCACGGATTATAAGCCGGCTAGGTTCGAGAGGAACGCTCTCGCAAGAAAAGCTCGGACGTGTCGGGAGAGTAGAAGATCGTAGAGACTGCCCGAGCGTTTACATCGCAGTAAGACGAGTATGTGATCACGAAGTCGAAACTGTTCCCCCAAAAAGCTGGAGGAGTCTGCCGACTGCCGAGTTTGACTTGGAATTGCAAGTGGGTCCTCCTTCAAAGCTGCTACAAGGAGGCCATTAGTGCAGAGTAAACAGCTAAGTAATCGTTCTTTAAAAGCAGACCCAACTGATAGAGTCATTTCAGAGCTTTCCAAACTACCACATCACAATCTCTGGAGCTTACCATGCGTCGCTGAGTGGGACATTTTCCGGTGCAGAACACGAACTGGGGGTCCATCGGAAATTTGTCACATCGCCGGATGTATGCCGGAAGGTGCCGTCGGCATAGGCGGCACCCCTGCGGGACCTGTAAGTCGTCCGGCATCCGTGCTCCTGCCGGTGCTGCCGGCACACGGCCGGAGACAGGCCGGACGGCAGACCATGCGCCGCAGCTGCGGCCGGGCGGGAGCATTCTAGAGCCGCCGAGCGTCGGGCGGCAGAGACGCCGAGTTGCACGCGGCAGCATGTGTGCGCCGGATTGCACGCCGGGCGGCAAGGGTTGCGGCGCC
>DF237584.1:4954-49646 GCA_000708835.1 Klebsormidium nitens
CTTATACCTAAGCTCATCCTATATCTAGAAGCTTCGCATAAGAGTCTGAGTCTGCAGCGCGAAGTGTCAGCCTAGAAGCTTTGGTGCTCGGCCGGCCATAAGCTTAGTCTCGGAAGCTTATCGGACGGTTCCCTCGCACGCGGTGCACGTGGGTCTTATCGGACGGTCACGCGGTGAAGCAGTAACCCAGACACGTGTCGTGTAGTGATTCGATATATCAAATAAGTCGATAGCGTATAATAACGGACGATGCGCGGCCGCGAGTTTGGCGCGCAGCCAGAAGTCGGTGCGCAGTCGTGCCGTTACAACATGGGCAATGGCCATGAGCGGTGGCAATTGCCGACAAGGCTTCTTTGAGCAGAAAAGATGCAATCTGATAGATATAGGCGACACATCTCCTCAGTGTTGCAAACCTCTTACAGACCCAGATTTAGAAAAAGCCTGGCCTCTGATTGGCTGAAGAACCTGGGATGACCTCGAAGGTTTTCGGTCGACATGCAACCTAATATAGTATTCTTACCAGTGTTCAGAAGGGAAACAACTTCCTCTAGCTCCCGTTCATTGAAGTGATACTCAAGCTTCTTCAGTGCCGCGCGTAGCTCCACGTTGTCCAGCAGCAGCTTGGCCAGGTTTTCCAGGGCGCCGTTCGTGATTTCCTCGCCCAACCGTGTCTTGCCAATACCGGGACCTCCTTGCCACGGCGACGCGTGCACCTCTTCGCGAGGGATCCGGCGCGTAGCGTAGAACTCGTTGGTGCGCAGCGTGGCCATTAGCTGCACAGAAGGTTTCTGCATCACTGATTCTGACACACTCGACGGCAAGAAGTGGGCACACTCTTGCCGAGCCTCCAAATTGAGGCTGCCTGCAGGCTTCTTACTTTCACAGAGGAAGGCACAACTCTTCAGGACCAACACGGCACATCCACAGGCATTTTAGTACAGATGCTTCGTGACACTCCTTTGAGAGATCCAAAGAACAGGGACATGATGGAGAAAGGCCTCCAAAATTCAACTATAAAGCTGACTTACCTCTAGGAGAACTTCAATGAGTTCAGCTTCTCTGCCCACAAAGCTTGAAAGCTCTGGTTCTGGGGTTACTCTCCGCAAGTGTTGCAATAACACCAAGTGGACGGACTTCAGATCATGACAGGCCGGCAGCCTGACATCGAGAGCCAGCAAAAGTTGGGACCACTGAGGAGGGAGAAGTGCTGAACCGCCATTGAAGTGCAATGGCGAAGGTAAGCGTAAGCTATAGACTGCAAATCACTCTTTCTTCTTCCGCAAGTATGAACAACAACCTCTTCACCTTCTCCATAAAGAACTGCTTGTTTACTTCCAGCAACAAGCACTATAGGAGGCAAAGTCATAATGCACAGCCAGTAAGTCCAACAGACATCAACCATTAGAAGTAACCATTTCCTAGGAGTCTCACCTTTTAATGATGCTCTGGGTATCTTTTGCCCTCAGGATCTTCTACCACAGGAAAACCGCCCTTCTCAGCATTGCCGCTTGTTCTGAGAGCTGCTACAGCGTGGATTGGGAGTCTGTTCGGCAGCAGACTGTGTCCACTCAGACTCACAGAATGTGGTGGTAGTCGTTTGATCTTATGTCCACAGAGCGGCGGAAGTGCACAACTGCGCAAACATGCTGCAAAGCGCCCCACAGAAGTCTTAAGTCTGCAAAGGGTTGATGGCAAACTCTTCAATCCTTCAGAGCAGGAACATGCTTGCAGCATCTGTGTATCCATGGAGCTGGCTAAGAAGAACACTCTAAGATTACAACTTTGAGGACTTGTAGTTGCCACTGCAGCAGCGACTGTTTGGAAACCTGCACTTTTCAGCTTAGATCTGAAAGATCCACTTTCCTCCTGATGGTGGCTAAGCTGTGAAGCTGCATCTGGTGGGAAGCAGCCACCGAGGATTTCTCAAGCTTCACTGACATTCACGAAGATAGCGAGCTGCACTCGATTCCTTCAATGCTCATTGCCTCCCTCGCACTCAAACCTGTGCAGTGTGGACGCCAATTATGAGTTTGCTGTACAAAGGGTTTCTCGGTATCCCATATCCCCCATATATCAGGGCTTCAAGCCTTCACCATTCTCACATCTCAGTCGATCGATGAGGGGAGCCCCCATCTTCGAGCCGTCTTATACCGTCCGATGGGGGCCCGATGGGGGTGACATATAACACCAGGAAGTTTACTTCAACTTTCGGTGCTTCAACTTTTAAAACTCTCAATGACCGTAGAGGACGATATATCGGCGATCAATATCGGGTGGCCGGACGAAATTGGTAGTCCCCGGGCGGCTGTCAAAGGGAAGCCCCGTGCAACACTAAAAACCTAGGGTAAGTGGCCGCATACACCCTAATGTCACAGGGAAGTGCCCGGTTGACACCAGGTTGCCCGCGAGACCCTAATGTTACAGGGGAAGGCCCGGTTGCTTACCGGGCGGTGTGCGAGACCCTAATGCCGCGTGGGACTTGCAGTGCTGGAAGATTTCCACCGGCTTCTCGTCCTCTACGGTCAATGGAACTTCGAAAAGTTGAAGCACCGAAAGTTGAAGCAAACTTCCTGCGCATTGACATTATGACTGAATGCTCCCTGCCAACCGCATAGGTAAATGTCAACCCTAAAGTCCGCCGGCGACCTTATCTGTAGATTTAGCTGACTGAGTCGCCGCCTTCGCCCACTTGTGCAATGACACTTGTACTCACATGGCGCCTCAATTGGGGAAAGATGAGAAGGTTGTGTCAACTTGAAGGCCTCCAGGGCCAAAGAGCGCGGGACAACTTGAAGGAGGTCACAGTTCGACAGTGTTGAAAGGTGGAAACTTCAATCTGATTGGTCGACAAGTCTTTGAAAGTTGGATTTCATTGACGGGAAGTATCGTCTCACGTCCGGCAAAATGCGCGCTCATATTGTGCTTGGCATGATCAAACTTTTACTGCCGCATTGCAAACTTGTGCGCGCGCATACTCTCCTCTCGCGGCACTGGGGCAAGAGGCACAAAGTTGACGAGTAAAATCTTGGAGAATCGGACACGGACGCCTGCTGCGGACGCCGATAAAGTGCTCGGGTATTGCCGAACCGCACGAAAACCCTATGGTCAGTGGCTTAACCGTTAATAGGAACCCTAATCGGAGAGCAGTCACACGGGAGGGACGCGACCCTAACAAACCGTCACAGGTAGTGGCGTAACCCTAACATACCATCACTGCTTTTAACTGCTTTGTGACCCAACCTAAGGTCACTGATAGTGCCCGGTTGCTTCTGCGCATTGGCAAGGATGGGTACCGCACGTGATGTTACGGTTGGTACCATCCGCAGCCATTGGGCGCCCGGTACCGTCCGGACAAAATTTTCTCAAACTTTATTCATCAACTTTGTACGTTTTGCGGCACGGGGCGGACCGATTAAGTTCCGTACAACCGCGGCCGAAAGCCGCGGACCGGGGTCACGATTTGGCTAAGCTTGGTCGACGTGGTCCTACAAAAACCGCCAATATTTCTCATCCGACGGTTTAAGGCGCTCCGACAACATGGGTAGCGTACCCCGGAAGTGCGGAAGGTTCCAACTTCCAAAAGGGCCGCGCCTCGCATTATGCAGCTCGATCTGAGCTCTATCCAGTATCCTCAAGTCCAATTCTCAGACTCCCGGCCAGAGCCACCTCAGAAAGAAGCGCCAACTTGTAGACTGAGAAGCTTTGCAGAGCAGCTTTCAGAACGAGACAGCTCAAGTTCTTTGAGCGCTGTGTGTCTTTTCGTTTTTCCTACTTCCATCCTCTTGTCATTTGCAACTTATTCACTTCAGTAGCGCGCTGGCAAGTACTCTTCCAGCCAAATCAACAAGCCCCTTCATCGCACTTCTAGCTCCTTGAGCTTCCGCCTTCTACTATACAGCAGCGCCGTAATTCATTCTCTTTCTTTGAGGACTCCCAGCAATGGCTACTACTATCGCCGTACTGTCTGCTGTCAGCACCCCCGCAGCATTTGTTGGACGAACACTCAGTTCCGAGAGCAGCCGCCCACGCCTGGCCAGCTCCTTCAATGGCCGCCAGCTGGCGCTTCCACGGTCAGCGGTCCAGAAGGCGACTGCGCAGAAGCAGGTGAGCTGAGCTGGCACTTATTGCAAGCACAGGTTATGCGCCAAGTTCTGTTTCTTCATGGAGTCTAGCCGCTGGTATTCTGTGGTGTCGGCCTGACTGGTTAGGTTCATCAAATATTCGCTTGGGTTATTCTAAACATGGTTTTATCCATTGTGGCCCTGAGCCCTTTGAACCAATACGCGCTGACTGTCCAGGGCTTAACAGGGAGAAGTACAGGGGCAGATTTTCTACTTTGTGTGATGAATCTCCCCAAGCTGCCCACTTGAAGGTTGACGGCAACTTCTAGGTCGCAATCTTTGTTCACAATCTCTGGAGACTTAGGCCCTTGAAATCTGTGTTGGCAAGACTGGGCCAATTCTGGATTGGACAGGTCATTTACCTCATCAAGCCACAGTACTCCCATTCCATACTCTGTAACCTTTGCCTCATACTTGAACATGTGCCAGCATTGTGCACCTGGACCATTATACTGGGTAAGAGGACGAACACGGTCTGTGAAGAGGTGCCTTTCAGAGTGGCTACTTGTGACTCTGCTTTACTACTCTGAACTTTACTACTTTGAATATGAGTAAGATGGTGTTCTTGTGACAGTGTGCAGTACTTCTTTTGAGTCTTGCGGTGCTACCTTTGTACCTTTGCTGGTCAGCCTTTGCTGGTCGACCTCAATGGTCTCTATTCATACACATATCTTTCATTCTGTCGTTTCATGTGACAGGTAACTCGTTAAGTACCGAGGTTTTACAGACTGACATGGATTCGTGTGGAACTTTGGGCAGTTTCTCGCATCTCCTACGCAGCTTGTTGCGGGCTCCGGCAATATATTTCTCCTTCTTGTGATGAAGGGATGTAGGATATTTCTATTTCACCTTGGTGTCTCCTTCTTGAGTGGATTTCTTGCTATATTGTTCCGGTCGACAGAGACATCTCATTCACCGTTTCGCCTCTCCCAAACAAGCACTCTATTCACGTGGGTATCTTTCCACTTCAAATGTCTATTTCCTCTGGCTACAGTGTTAAAATGTTTTTGCTCAATCTATCTTTCAGAGTACTGAGTTTTTGTTTTTCACTCTTTCCCCAGGCTGCTGCTGGTCCACGTGCTTTCCTCGGCGGCCCTTGCGGTCCCCGCGGCGCTCGTTACGGCGGCCGCGGATTCTATGGACGCCGCGGGGGGTTCCCATGCGGGCCTCAGGGCGTGGTAGTCGTTCCAGTACCCGGCCTCGGCACTTGGCCCGACTACTCCCCACCAGACCCCGAGCAGTTTGAGGAGTATCAGAAGGTGAGTCTTGAAAGCATGTGACGGTCATCCGATGCTAATCTATTGCCTTCTGTTGTTCACCTTGGTGCGCTGGGAGGAAAGAAAGGGACAAAAGTTTTAGTCTATGTTTAGTCTATGTTTAGTCTATGTTTTAGCCTTGACAATCCGACACGTTGGACGGCTTCCAGGAGTGCAGCTCGTCGTGGGGATTGGAGTCGACAAACCTGGCCTGTTCTGAAGACTGTTAGTAAAAAAGCATTCTTGTTTTTGGTGAACAAGGTTCCGAGGTCTCACTTTCACACCAATGAATATACCAAAGGATCCCCAGGATGTGTACTGTTGTAAGCAAGTTGTCTTGCTTTGCAGCGCCAAAAACCGGCCTACACAGGAGGGAGCACCGCTCTTTTGGATTCGCTCAAATCTTTGCGCACCAAAACGTCGACACTGGTTGACATCATTTGCGTTTCCTCCCCCCGCAGCGCCAGAAGGAGGCCTACGAGCAGCGCCGGGCCGCGTACGAGGAGCGCCGCGCCGCGATGGCCGAGGAGGCGCAGAAGCGGCGCGAGCTGCGCGAAAAGCAGGCCGAGTTCTTCCGAAAGCAGCAGGAGGAGCTCGCGGCGGAGCGCGAGAAGTGGCGGAACGACTACTGGAACCGGGGCCAGAGCGCGCAGACTCAGACGACCGAAGAGAAGAGAGCTGAGACGCCAACGCAGGAGTCGGCGGCTGAGAGTGTGAAGGAGAAGACGACCCCGGAAACAAAGGAGCCGGAGGTGAGGCGGGTCTCAGAAGCGGATTGCAACGCTTCTTTCAACTCCTGCTTCGTTACACCAGCTTTCTTGGCCTTATGACACTGGGTCTCTCGTCGTTTGAAGCAGTAGGTCCTTTTTTACTCCTCTGTCAACCATTGAGCACTTTTCTGTTCACATTCACAGGGGGAAACTTTGCATTTCGCGAAGTGTATCAGGGGATTCGCTGTGATACGCTGTGCATGGCAGCACCGCCGAGATCTGGAAGGGAGTCAACCATAGCCGTGCTTAACCTTTTTCTGCCTTCTGCCAGGCTCCCCCCAAGTACCCCCAGAGCGACACCCCGGTCCTCCATCTGCGCAACGAGGCGAACGGGGCTGACCTCACCATCGTCGGCACCGCGCACTCGTCGGAGGCGAGCGTTGACGCCGTGCGTCGGACCATCCGGGAGGAGCAACCGGGCGCTGTCCTAGTGCAGGTAAGGGGCGGAAATGGATCATCTGCTCCGAAGAAGGTTTCTGCGGGGATCAGCTTTCCGCCGGAATCCTTCAGCAGAACAAAAAATGCTCACGTCGATGGACCATATAGCAGCGGCGCAAGTTGCGACGCCTCTTTTTGCTTAAGCTTTGCATCGTTTTTCGAAGACCGTTGGTGAGGTCTAGCAGAGTTTGGTCGTGATACATTATCTTCAGCCCCAGGCCTACAAAACGCATGGGCTTCGAGGTAGGTGGTAATCAGGCCGCGTCAGTTTTCTGGTTCTCTGATAATGCGAGCCCAAGGGCGCACGCGCTCTTATAATTACCCCAGACTGATTGCAAATGCCAGTTACTCGATTCTGGGGTACGTTTTGTGGATCCGATCTGGTGCATCTTGAAATTCACTATTCCTGTCATGAGACTTGTCGTAAGCCTGTGTGGAGTGCTCTCAGTTCCTTGAGCTCAAAATAATAAACAGTAAAAAGACCAACATAAAATTGACCTGCTCCGCATCCGCACCCATCTTTTGAACCTCGATACCAACCTTACCCCTCTTCGGCCTTCTTAGAAGTTCACATAGCCGTAGCCCCAATGCAAGACTTATTCAATCCCGGTGCAGCTGGACCGGAAGCGCTACAACCGACTGACCGCCGCCAGCCCGGAGCAGGCCTTCTTTGAGGATATGCTGCGGGCGTTTATGGGACCGGTTGGCGGTATGGTCGGGGCGGGGTTCCTCGGCTTCTACGGGATGCTAGCGTACCGGGGAATGAACGTTGGGAGGGAGCAGAAGGTGGGTGTTTCGTCATTTATGACAGAATTCTACCTTTTTCTTTCTTGATCACGTTCGAGCTCCCTTTCTGTCGCTTTGTGCGGTCGGGGCGGGTTCACTTCGGTTTGATGGCATGCTGGGCTCTCGGGAATAAACGGTTCTAGGGAGCTTGTCTTCTGTTTGAAGGTCCATATTTCTTCCGCTTCCTTTTGAAGCGATTTACGAAACAATCGTGAATGTTTCAGCCGGCGAATGAAGTCTTTAGTCTCGACATAGATCCGGAGCTCAAGAGGGTTTCAAGGCATGCTCACCTAGCACGGCCGGCTTGAATAAAGGCGTTCAAAAGCGCGGCGCCGTGAGCGAAACGCATCATCGAGACTGATATGCTTCCTTCTTGTTCTTGCTCATGCGCCCTAGTAAAGGAACCTGTCCGTTTGGCTTTGTGCTGTTCGCACCTGTCTGTTTGATGACAATCGACCTGTCCGTTCAATCACACTACCGTGCTTCTTGTGCAGCTGTTCGAAGACTCTGTTCATTGCTCCCAACAGACTTCAACAATCTTGCTTCCACGTTTGCGTCAAATTCATCCTCGGCGACCGCGCGACCAACAAAGCGCCGATTATTCGTCCCAAAACCTTATCCAAACCTCATCCCAAACCCCTCCTAACTTGCGTCTGATCATTTCGCAGGTCGCCATTCAGGAGGCGCGGCGCGCAGGCGCCAAGATCATCCTCGGCGACCGCGCGACCGACGAGACGATGCGCCGCGTCGAGGCCGCCATGTCTCCGGCCGCCATCCAGAACTTCTTCGCGCAGCCGTTCCCGCGCGAGATTCTGGATGACGTCACCCGGGAGATGGGCGGCGGCTCGTGGGGCGCCGCGTGGGGCGTGGTCGGCGGCGGGCCGGTCACGATGACGTGGGGCGACGCGCTGCGCGACCGGCGCGTGGTGCGCAAGCTGAACGCGTACATGGCGCGCGCGGCGCCGGAGCTGTACAAGGTGAGAAACGGTTTCCTGGGTTTGACAAGAGTAGGAAGAATCGGCGGTGAAAGGTGTTGGCCCCACCCATCTTTCTGTGTTTGATGTCTACTATGGTCGTGGTTTTGGAGTTTTGTTTTTCATCTCCACTATCTTGCTACAGTGTTCAAAAGTTACTGTATGGGTGTCGAGCTCGAGCACTCCATCGGACCTTTTTGTTGCCTAACCTGCTTTCCGCATAGCTATTGCCCTTGTGGTTTTCGGTTCCCTTGTCGTCCTTCACTCCGCGGTGGTCAGGCACGCAGTATGGTCTTTTGCGATGCTATTGACGACACTTTCCCGCATCGACGTCCGCTCATTTCCCTCCGCTCGCGCAGGTTCTGGTGGAGGAGCGCACGGCCGCGCTCGTGCGCGCGCTGCGTCACTGCGAGGGCAAGACCGTAGCCGTCGTCGATATGAGCCACCTGGACGGCATCGAGCAGGCCTGGCAGCAGCTCAACGAGACCGCGCGCACCGACAGAGAGGTGAGCGCCCCACACCACGACATTGAAAGAATCAAAGGAAGATTCGCAGTGTCTGCTTGACCAATCCTTTACATTTGCATCTTGTCTTCATATTTCTCGTTAGACTTTCCCCACTGCCCACTGCTAAAAGCTGGGTAACTATTGCACTGCCAAAAGCTGGGTAATCCATTTTATATCAAGGTTCCGCATGGCATGGCCATGTTTTTGAGACGCTCTGTGGCGCCGCGCTGAGCACGAGAAGGAGGGGAAAATGGGCACGAAGAAAGACGGAAGAATGAGGTTGGCCTGAGCCGTTTGCTGGTTTCATAATGCCTTGTTCGGTCCTTCCTTGCCGCTGATCTTAGTTGCTCATTCTTCATGCTTCATGTCGTGCTGACGTGTCGTGAGTCCATACTGCAGGCGGAGGTTGCCGCGGCAGAGAGCGCGAACGCGGCCGCGGAGGTGCCGAAGGCCGAGGAGAAGGCCGAGGAGAAGGCTGAGGAGAAGGCTGACGTGGTCGACGTTGACGTCATCGACGCCGTCAGCAGCGAAGAGGAGGCGCCGAGCAGCGAGGAAGAGGCGCCGAGTAGCAAGGAGGAGCCGCGCCTGGCTGACCTGTACTCTGACGTCATTGACGGCGTCACGGGTGACGAGGCTGAGATTGCAGAAGGTCAGGAGAGCACCTCCGACGCTGACGTCATCGACGGCGTGACCGAGGAGGGGCAGACGGACGCATCTGGAGCGGTGGCTTCAGCGGAGGCGGAGGCGGCCGCGCCGACCGCGCGCGCAGAGGGCGCAGAGGAGCAGTCCGAGAAGACAGCTGATGAGAGCTCGTCAGACGCCTCCGCAGAGAAGCGATCTGATGCCGGTGAAAAGCGCGAGCCGGAGAAGCCGCAGGAGAGCTAATAGTAGGATTCGATTTGTAAATACGAAGTTGTAAAGCTTAGTCAAATTTGTGAATCATAGTGGTAAGGGTAGCGCCGCCAGGTTCGATACGTTGTCATAGATATTGAAACGCTATTGAAATAGGCGAGGTGTAAAAAGGCATTGTTGTGACATACAGCGGGTAAAACATGAGTGGACAAACCACATATTAAAAAAGCTAGATGAAATCAAGGCTTGCTGAAGAGCTTTACGTATAGAAGTCTGTACGTTATTGAGACTCATATTCTACCATTCATTGCCTGTTGATTGACTCACTTGCACGTTGCGGGATTCTCGGAAGATCGAGCCAGGTACGTCAGATTTCGATTGCACGTTGGACGATCATGCATGCGAGCTCTGTCAAAGAGTCGGCGTTCAGTTTCTTATATTAGGCCTCGCCTCAGCCCGGGGTCCGGCCTGCGGCAGAGCAAGACGGTCTCTCTCATATACCAATGCTTTGTAATCAAATTAGAGCTATTACATGTATGTAATCCGTACAGTCAAACAAGGCTCAGAGTTCAAGTTTACAGTGATCGTATATATATAAGGATGTGCATGCACATTCGATCGCCGATCGTCTCTGGCAGAGCAAGACGGTCCCTCTTATATACCAATGCTTTGTAATCAAAAGTTAGAGCTATTACATGTATGTAATCCGTATATACAGTCAAACAAGGCTCAGTTCAACTTTACAGTGATCGTATATATATAAGGATGTGCAGTCGATCGCCGATGTCTGGCATGATGCAAGCCGCGGCGCGCCTATAGAGGGCGCAGGGGGCTCAGCAGCAATCAAATCAGTCTGATTTTGTGATCAGAGATCTGTAGAATTCTTTTTCACGGTGGTGGTAAGTATACATGTGCTTGCGATGATAAACGCGTATACATGCAAAAGTACATCGCGCGGAATCCAAGCCGCAAAAGCCCAGTCGACTGAGTACCATTTCAACCATTTGCGCAAACAATCAAAGGGCTGACGCTTGGCACGCCAAGTGTACGTCGGTAAGGCAGACTAAACGGCACAGAACTGGCTAGGTATTTTGCCGATGTCTGACCACCTTATACAGTCCAAGAGAGGGATGTGACTCTCCGTCTCCAATTTGTGTCACCGCGTGCTGTATCGAGTGCCTTGCAATGAAGCCTTTGAATCAAGATGGGCCCCTTCCATTGTACTTTCGTGCGTGCAACGTGTTCAACAGAGATTCGGGGTCTCTTTCCCTGAAAGAAGCGCGCCTATCGTACATCAGAACATTTCAATTGCCTGGCCTACTGCTCGGGGGTTTCAGACAACCCGTTCTGGCTTCCATTCCCCTTGCTGTCCAGCAACATCGTCACAGGTCCGTCATTGACGCTGTGAACCTATTAGAGTCGAGAGTCAATTGTTCAGTCAAGCGGACGCTAAGAAGCTCCCGAGTCTGGTACAAGAGCGGAACCAAGCCCAATCAGATGCACAATGGCACGGCTCTTTGTTCAATTGCGTGCCTTCTTACCTCATTGAAGAAGCTATTCTGTTGCTAGGCTGAAGGGTAAAATCTGCCACATAGTTCTTCAGCCGAAATCTGCTACATACTTTACGCAAAGAGCTTTCAATCCTCCTGAGGCAAATTCGCTTTGAATCGTGAAGTTCCATCTCCCTGGTTGACACAGAACTCTTTGGCGTCTTCAACCGATGAAGAACAGTTCTGAGCATCTGACCACGACTCGGTATGGTCTGCAAGCTCTTAGTATCGAGTGCGCAAACTCAAAAATACAAAAGCCAACAACCCACAGCTCTATATACTTTCCACCTCATGGACCATCTGATGGAGCAACTGTTTCAAACAAACTAAGATCCCTACCAGAGACCGAATGACAGATCGCGAGATCCGATCGAGACCAAAGATGAATGCTGAGACAAAAAACGATGATGAAGAAGAAGATTCGTCAGACTGGCCCCTATTCGACCCACCTGCATCATCGCCCCGAAGATGCCGTCTGCAAGAAGACAAAGACACGATTATTAGCGTGTTGCACTAAATTTGAGAACACGGTTCTTAAATGGTGGTCAAATTCCATCTACTCAGAGAAGAGCGGAGTGCGAGACGCGATGAAGCGTGGATTCGAGAAGTGCCAAAGGTCAACCTGCAACCCCTCCCCAGTAAAGCGCACGAACGATTCTCCACGTCACACTTGTCTTCTGCACAGATTTGTGACAGATAGCAGGGGTCTAAGCGCTGCTTTCTTACGAGACTTCACGTAGCGACTCGCCAGCGTTTGCACCTCAAGGTGCCATTTCTTCAGCTATCCAGTATCCATGGCACGGGGTTCTTGTTGATAACGGGCGAGACGAAAGATTGAAATAAATGGATTGATACCTTCATGTGTGCGCACGTTGTTAGAGGATTTTCAATGTTCAAGGCCCAAAACAGACAGGCCCCTGCAGACAGCTTAACGCGTTTGGCAACGGGAGGAGCCAGTTTTGAAGCACACTCCACCTCTCAGAACAAAGCTCTTTATCTCCCTCGTTTTGTGAGACAGCTATCTGGACTTCGCTCGAGAAACTCTCAACTCTCGAACGAACAACAAGGCCAGATGATCGACGGCCGAACTCTGACCATCTCCGGCGCGTTCCGTCCGACTAGTTTTGAAGCATATTCTACTCAAAATACAGCTTTTTATCTCTCTTCCTGTCAGAGAAATATCTGGACTTCGCTCGAAGAATCGAGTTTCGAACAAACAACAAGGCTGGACAATCGACGGCCCAACTCGGACCACCTCCGGCTGGTCCCCCCCGTCTCGTACTTCTACACCCGTTTAGACCTCCGAAAAAGGGCTGACAATTTTCGCACAACAAGGAGTTCACTAAAGCCTACGTATTCGGACGTTCGGACGGCCCACCTTTGACCATCTCCGGACGGTACTCCCGCCGCACCCGCTCGACAAAACCCTCGTAGAACTCCTTGGCGAGCTGCGGTTTCATGGCCACGTGGAAGTCGGGCTTATTCCCCTTGAGGAAGCCGTACAGTGTGAACTGGCTCACGAGGAGCACCTCGTACCCCCGCTGGGATACGCTTTGGTCCCAGGCTTTGCCCTTTTTGACGTCGTCCCAAAGGCGCATGTTCAGGATCTTCCGGGAGCTGCAGGAAAAGATTGTCTAAGTTTTTTAGAGTTACAGTAGGAGGGGATAAGGCAATTCTTGCAAACAGGAAAACCTTCGATCCTGCTATTCCTGATTTGCGGGCCTGAAGAGATGTGGATATCCTCAAAGTCGAGGGAGAAGGGAGAGGAACAGAGAAACAAAGAATCACTCTACCATAGGGAGACTTTCACGTCGTGTCAGCAGTAAGAAGAAGGACTACCAGTAGAAGCGAGCATCTGAGGGAAACGGTCAACAGGAGTAGACGGAACCCTTCCTCACAACGAGGAAGGGGTAGACGGACCTAGTAGGTGTTGGTTTCCTTTAGAGCTTATTCCTCAGACTTCGTCTGTTGTGAAGTAGGTGGGCTCACAGGAACTCTGCATCGCTGGCCGTGTCCGTTTCCAAGATGCCGACGAGCACACACAGGCCAGGGCCTATCTGAGAGACAATCTCGCCACCAACCTGCAGGGACAGGAGGATGAAAAGGTCGTCTCCTGGGGCAGGAGGATGATGATGTTTTTCTTGTAAGGCAAAGAGCATGGGCCTACACAAGTCCGAGTCCCAGCAAAACAGTGCACTTGCTTCATGTGCCACTATCCACGTTCAGGCATTGTTGCAGAAAGGGAGGAG
This sequence comes from Klebsormidium nitens, assembly GCA_000708835.1. NCBI lineage: Eukaryota > Viridiplantae > Streptophyta > Klebsormidiophyceae > Klebsormidiales > Klebsormidiaceae > Klebsormidium > Klebsormidium nitens. The sequence continues at coordinate 18,457 of DF237584.1, forward strand.
AGCATCTTGGAGGAAGCCGTTTTGCTTCCTCAAATGGATTGCACAGGCACTAATCTGTTGAGTCTGCTGGACTGTGGTGTGCAGAACGTCCCCGATCCACTTTGTCAAGCCCCAGAAGCTGCTTAAGTTGCCAGTCATATGTGAGACTTTCCTCGCCGCCTCGGAGACCTTCTCTTGCAATCAGGGGAAAGCTCCACAGCGAACGAGCCGAGCCACCTCTGCCAAGCCACCTTTCCTTACCTCCACTTTGGCAGAGACGACTCGCTGCACCACCGCCCGCATCGTGCGGCCCAGCCTCTGGGGATTGTGTCAGCTGACTGAATAATACTCTTCTTGCTTCCAACTTAAGGGTCCGGCTTGCTGACTTTTAGATTGCACTTGTTGACGAAACAGATGTGGACAGTGCTACGATCAATGTAGGCGGTCCAATTGAAGGTCCTTCTGGTTCAGTCTGTTTCCAGGGCTCCGATATGGGGAGGCCAGCTTGGGTTGTGCCTTCTTGCTCTTCAGAGAAGGACCACTGTGAGCGCTCTCCCGCCCAATGGAGTGAGCGCCTTCTAGTTTTGCCCCTGTATCGCTGTTTACTCCAGTTGGCTGCCTTCTACTTCATTGGCTGAAGAAGCGGTGTTATGGACATTAAGGTGTGTGATGTATGGTGGTGCACCGAGTTCTTGTCATCAAAGCTGCACCTGTGACTTTCTTTGCCAGAATTGTTGCTTCCCCAAGCAAATTTCGTTCGAGAGACCTTCAACGGGCGGCCGTCTACACTTTTCAAATTGTCACCAAGCAGATGGCATTTTGATTGAAGTTCCTGAGCTGTTGTCAACAGATCTAGAGCTTTGGCTCCAATCACTGGAAAGTATGGTGCTCAAGAAGTACCAGGGCGAGTGAGGCGATCAGCGCAAGCAATGCAGCAATACAGCAACCCTGACACTGATGTCACTGACATCAGAGCAATGCTGGCTCACACAAATCGGTCGGAAGATACATATTAAAAATATCTGCGGTAAAAGCTGCTGGAGGGGGCGGGCTATAAACGCTGGTTAGACAAGGTTACAAGCTAACCGACAACCGCGCCTGCTTGTCCATGCCATAGATGACAGCGAGCGAAGTAACCAGGTAACTAACTACAGTACTTCTGCTTATAAATCTTTATCCAATTATATTTGGATATTACTATGTAAAAAGTACGGTAATCATTTTCCCGCGCAAAATGCCACCAGCTTTGGCGCCCTGGCCCTGGGATGCTGAATCCTGGATACCTCGGAGTCGAAGGGCGAAGGGCAAAGGGCGAAGGAGGCTTTGCACTTGCAATCCGCTTTCAGTTGAAGGTTTCTCAATGCGTCCATCTCCTTTCATTACAGAATTACAGAAGCAAGTACAAAGTTGTGAGCAAAGGAGTGATGCAAAGTCCTCGGTCACCGTGGTGTACTTGATTGGCAATTGATGGGGCATACACACGCCTCAGCTTAAGCAAATAAAAGTTGTGATGGCGTCGACACGGCTTCTATGCAATCAGAGCTTAGCGGCTTTGACGCCGTTCACTCGGGGCTCGCTTGAGCAGAACAACCAAAGACTTCACAGCGCCGGGAGTCCTTGGCATCCGTGTAACATCAAAGGCAATCATGGTGCTCGGCAGTTTTTCAAGAGGGAGAACTGGATGGGGAGCAGGATCAGCAATCAGACACAAGTAGCTGAGCAAGGGCTGTTCAGGAGGCGTTGTAGAAGAGCCCAGCCTTTGGGAATTGCACGCGCAACAAATGCAGCAGATGCTGGAAGGGAGGATGGTGGTGATGAAGGAGAGGTGAGGCTATGAAAGAACCTGGTTCCCAAGAATCAAATTCTCAAGCTTTATCACTGTAATATCAAATCAGGCACACGGCTATGTGATCTTGGTAATGGTGTTACGAGTCTTGATTTGTGATCCCCAAAGCACGAGAATTGCGATTCCTGCCTGTAGCTTGTATAAGTCTCAAGAGCACTAGGGCTTAATAAATTTGTTCAGAGAAAGAAGGAAGATTCTTGGCTGAGTGGAAAGGTACACCACCCAGACATCGGATCCATCATACCATACTGGAAACTTTATAAGAGTTGTAAAGACCTCTGGATATTAAAGCTTGGATTTGTTGATTTGGATCTTCTCGTTTGGCTCTGCAAAATGGGCTTTGTGGGAAACTTTGGCTTCCAATTTTTCCTTTGATAGAAACCAAAGATCCATCGCATTGATTTCGTGATCACATCACCTTTCTGCAGCAGTCCTTCTGGTGATGTAGATCACTGATGGGTTAATGTGAGGATGCCGCCTATTTGAGGGTCCTGTGCTTCTGAACAATATTAGTCAAACAAACAATGAAGGTTCTTGGACGAGTGGGAAGGTACACCACCCATACATCGGATCCATCATACAAAACTGGAAACTCTATAAGCGTTGTAAAGACCTCTGGATATTTGAATCTTGGATTGTTGGTCTGAATTTTGTATCGCTCTGCAAAATGTGCATTTCAGGGAACTTTGACTTCCAATCTTTCCTTTGATGGAAACCAAAGATCCATTGCACTGATTTCCTGATCACACCGTCTTCTTGCAGCAATCCTTCTGGTGATGTAGGTTACTAATGGCTGATCTGAGCATGCCGCCTATTTGAGGGTCATGTGCATTTGAACAAAATCAGTCGTATTCATATATTCAAATGTATGCCACTGTTTCAGCTCCCTAGCAGCTCGACAAGCACCGGTTACCCATGTCCATGCTATTTCAACAGGAGTGCACATTTGACGTTCATCCCATCGATTGCAGGAAGAGGCCGAGGACGACTATGACGAGGAGGGCTTCGACGATGATGCAACATTCGAGGAGGGAGACTTTGACGAGTTCCTAGAGGAAGTCGATGAACCGGAGGGTGAAGGGGGAGAGATCCTGGAAGAGGCGGCATTGGGCAGCACTGAGGACCGCTTGGGGCCCTCGAAACCGTTGAGCGGCGTCAAGGCAATTGAGGTGGGGCTAGTGGACGTTGTGAAGGACGATCTGGATCTGGAGGAAGCCGAGGAGCTGGGGACAGTGGAGGAACTAGAGGGGAATGAGGGTCTCATTGCAGCAGATGAAGGTATGTCTTGTGCACAGCTGATTGGGCCCTGAAGGACATGTGGTTGTCAACCAGGTTGGGTACTTCGAGTCACTGATCCTGCTTTGCCTTCGTGTTTCAAATGTCTTTAGGGCCATCCGAGTTCAGGCTCACAGTTTTGGGTCTGTCAGTCAAGGACGGATGGATACAAGCGGACTTGTACTTGTGTCGTGCTTATCATCCTGGGTCTGAAACTCTCCATGGTCCGGCGTTGAAGGCTTTCGGTGGGCGATGGGTCCCAACAACCGTGCTAGACAACTATAGTCATTTCTTCGTGCACTCGATAGAGCGTCTCTTTCTAGATCTCTTATTGAAGATAATGTCAGGTCTTTTGAGGTGGCATAGCCAGAACCCCGCCTCTTTTTGCTTCCATCCATTTAGTTCGTGGGCTGTCCTGTTGGTCTTTGATTGTTCCCTTCATGAGGTCACGAAAGCGTCCTTGGAAAGATTGGTCCAGATTGCAGTTTCAAAGCGCACCTGTGAAAACGATGCAAAGCACATGATTCGATCGAACTGTGGCCCAAAATGTCCAAGAAAGACAGGACGCCAAAAAACAGTCTTGTGGCTCTAAGCTCCGGCAGGTTCAACCAGAGATGTGACGCCTTCCACTTGCGCTTTCTACAGAGGATGACGTGGCAGAAGCCGTTTACACCGAAGACTACGAGGAGGATGCTGGAAGCAGGGGGGAGCTGGTCGAGGAGGAAGAAGACGAGGGGGGGGCAGCCGCAGCCCGGGAGCAAAAGTATGCGGCGCCCCCCCTGAACGCGGTGAACCTGGACGTGAACCAGAGCGTCAGCTATCTGGACGACGACGCACTAGACGTGGAGTTCGATGACGCGCAGGAGCAGTTCCTGGACGAAGTGGAAGAGGCGGACTACACGATTGTATCCTTGTGACGCAGCTGCATTTCCTTGCAGTTTTATCCTTCAGCATTTGGAAGTCTATCCAGTTGGTTTCCCATGATTGGAAGCTGCTTCTCCAAGCATTATGCATCTGAAGGATTCCACATGTCCTCCACGATTTGTTGCCATTGGACTGCCTACGTCTGGACGTCTGGTTGAATCCTAAGCTCGGGCTCTTGGTCCTTTGAAAAATCTGGACGTGATCAGACTGCTTCGTTAGACGGCCCTTTGTCTGTTTGCAAGCCGATCTTGAGCGACTGATTCTCCACGGATCAAGAGTTACCCGGCGCCATAGACTTTTGAATGAATTGGCCAACAACTGCAAAACAAAGATAGATTCGAAGTGTGTCTTTCGTATTCCGAACGTCAAGCCTTGACCCCCAAGCAGGCACTGGGCGAGCTGCTAGAAAACGCCGGGGTCAAGCCTATGCTAATAGAGGTGAGCAAACTGTTCCTGCATTTAATTCATTCACTTTGCCTCTGAGAATCAGGTTAGAGTCTGCTCCGTCCAGCCTTGCAGCTATGATATGGGCTAGGTAGCTTCCTGTAGGTGCGCCATGCCGTAACGCTGCACCGATCGCTTTTCCAGAAGACCATCTCTCGTCGTCCGCTTGTATCCGGAAGCTGCAACTTGTTAAGTCGTTGAGCTGCTGTGACTTTCATAACGTAAGCCTAGGCATCCACATCTTGGAGTTGAGCTTCTTAAGGATCTACGAAGGGTTGCGGTTGAGCGACTTCGCAACCAGGGAACCAGAGGGCACTGTGTCTTGCGTGCAAAACGCTTCTCTCAGTCTCTTAGAGTGGTTCTCAATGATGGATGCAGGGTGACCTGGACGTGGAGGTATTTGGAATTACGCAAGACTCGCGGCAGGTAAATCTTCTGACCTACTCTCTAGCTTTTGAAGGTGTGGCCAGTGTTTCGCTTCGAGACTCTGGACGCCCTTCTTGACGTATGTTTGGAAGGATGAACGTGGTTTGATTTGTGTTGGGATCCGTAGGGTCAGTACCTTTTTCCGTATACAGTGACTTTGAAATTCTTGGGTCCTGGTCGACAGTCGCCTTCGTTGACGGCTCAAGGGACTTGCGGTGGCATTCGTAAACAGTGCAGGAAGCGAAGCGCCAACGTTTGTTCACTATTCTGAGCGAGTCGCACCGTGTGCACTGCATGCAACTAAAGGACCCCTCTGACTGTTCTGTCGCGGATACTTCGAACTATCTTCGTTGGACAAAAAGTTGTGGTCGGACACGGTTTATGGCTCTCTCGAAGAGGAGCGGTTTTGTAAGTAACAGCTTGGAAGTAAGGAACGTTTCGTTGTTGGATGAAAATGACCGGCTGTGTATCAGGTAGACAGACACTCGGATCACAGAAAATGAGAATGGAAGATGCCTGAAGCCTAAGAAAGACGACAAACGGATGTCCTGCAAACGCTCTGCAGGTAAAGGAAGGGGACCTGTTCGTCTGTATAAAGGGCTTGTCAACGGATGGGCACCTGTACGCAGCAGAGGTAAGATCTCCTTTCGCTCTTCCAACCTGCTTTGAGCTCATAAAAGATCGGACGTCTCCCAACCGTTTGTTCCAACGCTTTTGATATCTTTTTGCAACGCATGCTCAAGGTGCAATAAACCGCGGGCTTTGTCTCGCTGTTTCCTCTATGCTGAATTTAAAAGGGTTTACATCTCTTCAATATCGGACAGGCTGGAGGAATCAAAGATATAATCCAGCGTTATGTCCATTTGATTTTATTTTGACCTCCCGCAAATTTTGACCCGCCAGCCGAATGAAAAGCGGAGCGTCGAACGTCCACATGCAAAAAGTGCATCAGAGAGTTTAAATGCCAACATACTATCCCCATCTCGACTTTCCAGAGACCGGAGCATTATTGAAGAAAGCGACGGAGGGTCCATTGATGGACGGAAGCAATTCTGATGAAATCTTCTTCGAATTTCCTATACAGGCGGTAGAGAAAGGCGCCAGCGCAGTGATTGCGAGCGAGGAGGTCCTGGTGGGAGCTAGCTGTAAAGCTGTGGTCCTAGTAGAAGACACAACAGGTGGGTGCTTTGTTGGGACCCATGTTCCCTTGGTCCTTATGCAGGGTTGGAAGTGGGGCAGAAAACCACTATGTGGGACATGTACACAAGCTCAAGAGAGTAAATCCCACTTCTAGAAGGGCTTTCTGGCGACTGTTTCACGTGTTCCTGCTCGGACGGCAGCTTAAGACGCTAAATGAATTATGGTCCAGTAGTAAATCTGCTTCGCTTCACCACTGTATTGTCTTTGACCGTCAATCTCTCTGTAGGCTTGAGCTTTGGAGTATGCTTGTGTCGTAGGCTTTCTGGGGACTACATCACATAAGACCTTGTTTTGGCTTGCGTGGTCGGTACCCTGCTTTTTGAGACTTCGCCCTCTCAACCCTGCGGGCTGTCGCTCTTGCTCCAGATCCTTTCTGTGCTGGCCAGGCCCCAACTACCCTGACCATGTCGTTAAAAGGAGTCACTCGGACCTGCGTGCCTGTCCAGCAAATATCTTCTGAAACGTGCCATAAAGTCTGAGCGGTGGCTTTGCTCTTGCCCAGAGATCCTGTCCGCGCTGGCCGGCGCCTTCTACCGGGAGCCGTCCAAGAAGCTGACGGTGGTCGGGATTACTGGGACCAATGGAAAGACTACAACTTCGTACATAGTGAGGTGAGAACAGCTTGATATGGAAGGAGACCAAAAGCTTGTAGCTTTGCGATTGTTCTTTTCTTCGGGTGTTCTTCTTTGGATCCTTCGCATTGAGTATCTAATAGCGTCTTTTTACTGGTGTTAAAGTTGCTCTACGTGCGCGGAGTCCATGATGTATGTTGCCGTCTCTTTTCCAATCCGGAAAAAGGTGGCTGTCTTAAAAGCGTTTCTTCTCTCATAGCGCCGTTTCTAAAAAACGTCTACAGACAAGGCTTCACGTTTTTGCAAATGCGCGTGCCAACGATATTTTTTTTCACCCATGGTGCGTTGTCGTCGGGCAGCGAGGATGGTTGCAAGCTGGCCTTCAGATGGCTACCGAGGATTCCAATGCCACCCATTGATGCTGCTATTCGAACTTTCTGGTTCAGCCGTCTGATGTTGAGCACCGTGAGAAGAATCTTGGATCTCGCATTTGAGCCCATAGCGCTAGTTTGCGAAGTTTCTGAGTTCGGTTACTTCATGTTTCTCTGCTGGGTCCGAAGAGATTGCGCGACGTTGACGAATCGTTGAGGATCTTCAGAGCTGCACCTGCTTTCGGGAGGTAGCGTTTGATAAGCGCTCTGCTTTGCGCGTCTGTCTGTCAGGGCGTGTCTGCGAGCGAACGCTGCTAGCGAGGGTTCTGTTTCGCGCATTCCTTAGAGGACTTAACTGGCGCTTCGTGTCAAGCACTGTGCCTGGGCAGCACTTTGAACGCAACGATACAGTCGTTGAGATCAACAATATTATCATGGGGGTTTTGCCTGGTCTCCTGGACAACGCCGCCATGATCTGTGCATGTGGCGACCACGTCAAGCTGCTGGGGCTGGAAAAGTGGATTGCTCTTTAATCAAGGCTTGACAGTTTTCCATGATGCCGTGTCAGTTCTGGCAAAGATTTGTTCTGACCGAAAGAGCTGCTTGACTCGTCAACCTTGACTCCCCCTTAAGTACGTTATTCTCGGCCTGGTGCTCGATTTGGTTGAGTGCGTCTAAAGCCGTTCGCCTTGGCGTCCGCACTCGGAAGACAGCTAGTTGCGCGGTTTGTCTTCTTCCCATGTTCGAGTCTGCAGATCAAAAGCCGGAAAAGAAACGTCTGACTTGCATGGGTGCTTGTGCCTGTATTTCTGAAGGAGAGCAATCACTACTCTTGTACAGAGCTGATGCAGGCATGCTACACTTCGCTTGCAACCTTCCTGCATAACGAGGCTTCTATGTTATGCTAAGCACTTTCACCGGCAGCTTCAGCATGCTCTTGGTTTGATCCCATCTTATTCGTTGTTGAGCAGCAGGGACGAGTCTGATCTGCTCAGTCCACCGGCGCAGTTCCCCCTTGAGGACGCCCCGACGCTGCATTTGACCAAAATCTGTTTGATTCACTTTGTGCAATTGTCTCACGAAGCGGAGCCACAGCAGTTTTGTGTGACCGGTCTCAAGGTGACCGGTCAAACGTGGCGTGTTTTTGGTTTGGTGCACGTTGCCAGATGGCCTGATGTCTGTTCCGCTTTTCTTGCCTTTGTCCATCTGATCATGGTTTCACGTCGCTAGGACGAGTTGAAAAGCTTGTGGCACCCCTTGTGTTGTGCCACACGACTCTTGGGCTTGCCGATGCGGAGGTCTTGGGCACCTCATTGCCCCCTGTGAAAACTGCGCAGTCTGGAGAGGGGCGAGGATGTCAAGCTTTTCGAACACAGGCGTCCTTGCGAGGCATCCGCCAAACGGAGTGCTCGAGCCTGTCAACCATGCATGATTCTCACAACATCTTCGGATGCGAAGTGATTCCAATCCCGTCAGTATCTACTGTGGCTGCAGTCCCTTATCAGTGGCGGTTTTGGCTGTGGACACTGGTTGCTCCTCCAGTCTTCCTGTTTCGTCGAGAGTGCTCCCGCCAAATATTGTCCCGGGTGGTTTTGGACGCACAGGTCGATGAAACGATTCGGTCCTGCAATCCAACCGATATTTCGATTGCACTCCGGGTCCTGGTTCTATATCCTACGAGAATAGGCTTTAAAGCAGACGTTTTCTTTGAGCTGAGTAGCTGTCTTGCCAAGGCCTTGTTTAGTTCTTGTACTTTCAAAGCAGGCGATTAATGACGAGGCTTGGCCTGCTTGGAATGCCTTTATCAACCGGCTTTGAGTGGGTTCATATGCACCCGCCTTGAAGTAAGTGTGCCCCTATCTACATTCGAGTCTTCGAGAGTTTCTTGGGCAGTCAACCGTGCTGGAGGCTACATTTCCTGAGGAAGCTCGGATTTCTGAAGAAGACCTTGCTCACTCAAGGCCTTACTGGTAGCTCGTCTTTGTGCAAGAGCCATCCCGATTCAGAACAGCAGGCGCAGTCTCTTCTGTCGCTCACTCGTCACTGAAAGCGCTTGGTCACTGGTCAGAAGGACCTACATGTCAAGAGCAGTTTTGATGCCGCAATCATGGCACCGCGTGCCAGAGGAGTTGCTTCGCTGACACTGCAGTATGTAACCCTACGTCCTGGCAGAATGATCGATCAAATACTGTTGGTGTTCAGGACGAGCTTTTCATTGCCCCTCGGATCAAGCATTTGCGTAGCGACGCTGAGGCTGAGTTGTTGAGACCACGTTTATATTTCACTGTTTCCCTCACTCGACGGTGAATTCTCTCGACTTGCCTGTTCTGGATCTGAGCAGCTGCAGCTAGGCTATTTCGTGACCTTCTTCTCAGCCAACTGGCTTGCTGCAAGTGTTGTGGAAAAGCGTTAAAGAGCTCTTTCATGCACAGTAGTCTCTTGTGTTTTCGATGCATGCCTGCCACTAAAGTTGGACAATATCAAGCGTGAGCAGCAAGGACGCTGTCAGTTTGACGCCTGAGGCGGCGCCAAGCGAGTTTCAAAATGGGTTCTGAAGCTGCGCTCATTATGATGATAATGATGAACTCTTGCGTTTGCATTTTTGTAATCCACAACGGATCGCAGAAGTTGGACGGGCGTAGAACGCTCAAAGTAATTCGCTCTTTACGGCAAGTGCCCTTTCAGTATCAGTAGCGAAAGTTTTGAAGGCAACCATCATGCTAGGGATTTTGCTTTACTTTCTCTTGCTGACGTGAAGGTTACTATTTTTAAAAGCCTGAATCCTCGTTTCCTGTATGACGTAGGCAAGTTTGTGACAAATTCGCACGATATAACGGGTGTGCAGCAGTTCATCCTTTTACCTTTTAGTCCATTTGCCGGCTGACTCTCTGCGCGAGCTTCTTCATGGTACGGCTACGCCGTTTTGGGTCTACGAAGGCCATCTCTCAAGTTTCTTACCGTTGGTTCCATCGAAAGGATCCCATTTCAAAACAAAGCCGCAATGACGTGCGAAGAGTGGCGCCCGATGCAGGGGTTAGCCACGTCGGGGTTTTCTGGAATGCTGCGCAAGGCCTTTTGAGCTCGTTTTAAAGTCGAATTCTCCGCATGAGTAAGGCAGCGTCCTTCTTCGTTTACTGCTTCCTTTTAATCCCCTCGCTTCTTGCTCAAAATTCCAGTTAACGAAATCTGCGGAGCAGTCAAGACTTGTTAAGGCACCCCTTAATAAGCGTGAGGTTGAGCGAAAGGCACGATGCTCCCTTCGCACGAAGTGACTGCATCTCTGCCACGCTACTGACAATCTACACTTGATTCGTCTCCAGGGGAATCATTGAAGAGATGGGGCAGCAGACGGGGCTCTTAGGGACCATAGCGTACTACGTTGGAAAGAAGAGGTGAGCCCATTCACAGCCTTCAATTTGTCGCCCAACGGACGGAGCAGAACGGCCCTCTTACATCTTGTTGGTCCTGGTTAATGCCCATTGTGTTCATCCTATTCAGTCATGCTTGCCATCCTTGTCTGCAGCAGCACCTTCTCCTCGACTCGGCCAGCTCGAACTTTCTTGCAAGCAATTGCCTGCTTTTAATCTGCTCTGAGAAAAATGCAACCTTTTCATTGAGAAGCCAGCCCCGTCCAAACGTCTCCAGGTTGGACGCCCCAAACACGACGCCGGACGCCATCCGGACGCATTCTACTTTGCAGCAGCATCTCTACCTGAACTTGACCAACTTGAACTTGCTTGTAAGCATCCACCCCATTCTTACCTGCTCAAAAAGCAGCACATCAGCCGAATCAAGCCCCCTCCGACGCCTGCAGATTGGACGCGCCAAACACGACGCCGGACGCCATTCGGACGCAGCAGCTGATGGCGACCATGGTGGAGAAGGACGTGTCCGCGTGCGTCATGGAGGTGTCGTCGCACGCGCTGCAACTAGGGCGGGTCAAGGAGGTCGACTTCAACGTAGCGGTACGTACCTCCGGCTTCGGTCTCCTAGTTCGAGCGCTACTTTATTCTGCTGCACTGAGCGCCAGTCAGTGTGCTTGCAAGTGTCGAACAGAAGGAGGCCGTGAAACTCCTTCGGTTCCTGTGCAACAGTCACTCTAATCGTGGTCTGTAGTCATTGTAGTGCCACAGCAAAGTCGGTGTGTCTGACGCTTGACGGGCGGACTCTGGATGTTTCTCCTTGGAATGCACCTTGAACGAGGGTCCGTCGAGCAGTGATGATCTGTCTTTGCTTATCAAGCATTGAGCAACCAGAAGCAACCCGAGTCCGGAATCCAGTTTAAAATTCTCTACGTCCCCCCAACACTGTGAACCCGTGATTGAGGAGCTTGTTGTTGGAGGGCCAAGAACCAAACCTGAGGCTTTCTCTTGGCTGCAGGTGTTTACTAACCTGACGGAAGACCACCGAGACTTCCACGGGAACATGGACAACTACCGGGAGGCCAAGGGCAAGCTGTTTGCGAAAATGACGGATCCGGAGTGGCATCGAAAGGTAAGGCCATTGACTCTTTTTAGTAAAGAGTCATTTCGGAGCTTCGGCACGTTCGACGCTGGCCGTGTCGCGGCAACGTCCGCTGACAGTGAATCCTACCTGCAAGATGCATAGGTCGCGGCAGCTCTTATCAGGATACATGACGTCAACCCTATTGATTCTACTGGTTGGGATGCGCGATTCGACTCCTCTTTCTTGCTGTTCTGATTTTCGAAGTTCCTTGATGGCGGTTTAGCAAGTGGGTGGGTCCCACTCAAGACCTTTGAACTTTGTAGCCAAAGTGGGTGCCTCTCGAGGCCTTCGGATTTTGGAGTCAGGACTCTGGATCCAAGCAGCTAACGGTCCCGGCAACTCTTGCCGGGACGGCTTCCCTCACTGGTCACAGGAAGGCTCTGTTGTTTCAATTAAAGTCACTGAAAACAAAACGCTTTCTTTTTTGCTGCAGGTGGTTAACATAGATGATCCGAACGCGCAGTGGTTCATCAGCCAAGGAAACCCGGTAAGCTTCTCTTGCGTACGGAGTCTGCTTCAGTGCGATCGAAAGCCGACCCTTGCGTGCTGAGCTCATCCAAAAAAGATTTCGTTGTTGGCGTGGCAGCTTGGTCACCCCTGCTTTGCATTCTTGGACGCATTCTGCTGTCAGTTGTTGCCAGACCTTCATCCTGGGTGAGTCTTGAGTTTTTGTCTCATTTTGCGTGAAAAGGCTTCGTCAGAAGCGGTTCAATGTTCGCATTCTCCTTCAAATGGACTGAGGAGGAAGTAGACTTTGATCTGACTCGAAGCCTTCTGCCTCGTTATCTGCCACTCAAGATTCGTGCTAATAAGTCGCTGACTTCGACTTCGCTGCCGTTGAGCGTTGCAGAGACTCCTTTCTCGAGCGCACTCTCAACTCGTATCATAATCCGTCGTCATTTTGCCCTCCCTGCTCAGTCTGCTTTCTGACTCAACGCTTTTTCCAAGCAGTGTCCAAGGAAGTTCTACCGGAAAAGCCACACGCAGGTGGACATTGACGCATGATCCCATTGTCCTGGATCTGGCAAGCACTGCATCCTGCTTAGAATTGTTCCTGATTCGCTGCTTGATTTCCTTTTGCAGGACGTTCCTGTCATCACGTTCGCCTTGGAGGACGAGTCCGCCGACGTCTACCCGCTGAACGTGGTGCTGTCGCTCTTCGAGACCGAGCTGGAGATCCGGACGCCGTACGGCAACCTGCAGATCTCAAGCGGGCTCCTAGGTAAGCTCACAGACCGCAGGAAAGTCGGTTCCGGATGGAAATGCTTTTGAGTGGATCAGATGCAAGGGACGAAAAGGTCGTTTGATCCAGTGTCATCCTGCGCCGGCCTTGGCGTACCCGTGCTTGAGACGAAAATGGACTGCTTACGACTCCGATCGTGCACAGGCATTGACCATGCCTAAAACATTTCTTTAAGCCGGCGTTTGAGGTGGCTTCTGGCATGCTGCCAAACTGCATATCAAGTCAGGTCTTCCTTTCCATCACTCTCGCCTTTTCGAGTTTTGGCTCACATGCCCTATGAGAAGATTCGTTCCTGGAGCCAGTGCCTCTTGGGAGTTTTGAACCCTCTTCCGAACCATTTTCCAAGTTGTGTTCGTCCATTGGACGGCGACCAGTCTGCACCGCTCCGCCGCACCAGGTCGCCACAACTTCTACAGCGTGATGGCCACCGTCGCCGTCAGGTTGGCCATCGGTGCACCGTTTGACGCTCTCGAATTGTGAATCCCTTCGTTGAAAGGCGACCAATTCCCCCGTTTTCTCGTACCAGGTCGCCACAACATCTACAACGTGATGGCCGCCATTTCCGTTGGATCGGCCATTGGCGCGTCGCTGGATGCCATATGAAATCATCTTTTCAAGTCGCAAAGTCCTACGACGTATCGTGATTGGCGACCAATACGCCCCGCTTTCTGTTATCAGGTCGCCACAACATCTACAACGTGATGGCCGCCATCGCCGTCGGATTGGCCATCAGCGCACCGCTCGACGCCCTTTTGCTCTCATCACCAGCAAGTTCACACCCTTAAACCCCCTAACGTTCGTTGGACGGCGACCAATCTGCCCCGCTTTCTTGTGCCAGGTCGCCACAACATCTACAACGTGATGGCCGCTATCGCCGTCGGGCTGGCCATCGGCGCACCGCTCGAAGCGATTGTGAAGGGCGTCGAGGAAGTGGACAACGTGCCCGGGCGGATGGAGCTGATTGACGAGGGGCAGCCGTTCGGTGTGATTGTGGACTACGCGCACACGCCGGACGCGTTGGAGCGGCTGTTGGATACGGTGCGGGAGTGCGGGCCAAACAGGCTGATCACCGGTGAGCATCTCGAAGATCTGGATTCCTAAACTACTGTATCATATTTAGGAGCAGGTGTTTGAGAGCGTTGGTGGATTATGCTCCAAACCAAACACTAAAATCACCTCCTATTCAGAAATTATGCTCATTTGCCAGACGCGCTCGAGCAGTTGTTGGGTACGGCGCGGGCTTGCGGGCAAACGGGCTGGTAACGGGTGAGCATGTCGAGGTTCTTAGAGTTGGATAAGTTCCTAGTTCTGAAACTTCTAGGAATTGTTCATTCAGGAGCGATTTCGAACTTCCAGGGTTCTCGCGGACGATTGACGCCTTTTTGTTGTGCTAGTCTGAGCTGGTAGGTTCGGTGTAGCGATGCGGAGAGCTTCAGCTTCAGTGATCTCGAGCATTTCCTTCGTGCGTTTTGGAGATTCAAAAGCTTTGTACGCCTGCGGTTTGGGGTTGCAAGAGCAACTAACTTTCAAGGGCGCTGAATCATTGTGTGCTGAACCAAGGGCAAGTTGTAGCGTTCTGACCCCTAATATACGCATGAGAACCAAAGGGAGCCGTTTGGAAGGTGTTGTTTAACGAAGCAATGGGTTTCGAAATCAAAGACACCCAAGTTTTCTCTTTCCTCTGAGGCCATCCAGATCAGTACTTTCAATCCAATCAGTTGCCCTTGACACTTGAATTGGGCCACCGCCCTAAGATGGAGCGCGTTATGGGCAAAGCTCACGGTTTGGCGTTTCTTGGCAGTCCTTGGCTGCGGGGGCGACCGCGACCGACAAAAGCGGCCGGTGATGGGGAAGATCGCGACGGACAAGAGCGAGGTGACCATCTTCACGTCGGACAACCCGCGGTCGGAGCACCCATGTGAGCCGCCAGAACCCATCTTTGTGAATAATCTCCGCTTGAGCGAGGTGTTTTTTTTTCCAGATTGAAGCACCTTATCGGTTTGTGGATGTTGCGCTTAAGGTGTCTGCGTCTACAGAGCGATTTCCAGATAGATTGATGTCTCGAGTTACAACACCTGCGCAAGAATTTTCTAGACTTTGACATGGTCAGTCATTGAAACAACTATTTGTGGCCCATCAAGCTTTGTTGTTCAGAGTTGAACGCAACGACCCCTGGTTCGATTGAACTCCGGCCGTTAACCAAATCATGGCCATCATTTCAGACCGACATAGCGACCCCTGACCGCCGGCAGACCAGATTATGGGGGACGTACTTACTAGAGATACCAATCCTTGATATGTCTGCCCCTGCCCGCAGACCGAATCCTGGAGGAAAGTTCAAGGGCTTCGGCTGAGAGTTAGACGACTACTTAACCTTCGAATCAGAGAAGGTCTGTCCAAGCCATTTTCCTCAGCTTTAACATAACGACCTCTAATGACCTCTGATTGCCGTTGCCCTGCCCGCAGACCAAATCCTGGACGACATGTTTAAGGGCGTCGGTTGGGAGCTGAACGAATACTTGACTTTCAGGTCGGAAAAGGACTGTTCGATTGTTTGTCTTCAGAATTTATTATGATGGCCCTAAGATTTTTGCTCCCGCCTGCAGACCAAATTCTGGACGACATGTTTAAGGGCGTCGGCTGGGAACTGGACGACGACTAAACCTTTGGTTCGGAGAAGGTCTATCCTTGCCTTCTGCTTCAGAGTTTGGTTTAGGGACCCCTGATCTGTTCCGCTCTCCATGCAGACCAAATTCTAGACGACATGTTCAAGGGCGTCGGCTGGGAGCTGGACGACTACCTGACCTTCGGCTCGGAGAACGACTTCTACCCGCAGCTCGGCAACGGACACCGCCTCTTTGCATATGACCACCGGGCAGTCGCGGTGCGATCTGCTATCGCCATGGCCCAAGAAGGGGACTGCGTCGTGAGTACTCTCCAAACCGCTTCTCTCTCAAGGGGCACACCCTTTGTTTCGGGATCCGTCGGCGACCAGAGAGTGCAGATTCTACCTCATTGGTCGCTGAAGCGGAATTCTTAGATGCAATCTAGACCGTCGGAACAGAAAAGTGTTTCAGGACGCAAATACCTGTTCATACGACCACCGGGCAGCTGCGTTGCGGTCGGCGATCGCTATGGCTCAGGAAGGGGACTGCATCGTGAGTGCTCTCTATAGAGCATGATGAGGTGGTGTCTCATCGAATTCTGCTACAATGAAGTACCGCAGAACAGCCACACTCCTGGACGCCACCGTGAATCGGTGGCAATGAAAGGACGCCAGAAGTCTGCTGCAAGTCTGCTTGAGAACCTGTCATTTGATTGCGAGCATGGTCAGCAAACTTGATCTCATCTGGGTGCGGATCGAAGTAGCTGTCCGCTTCGCGTCCCTGAACCTGGGGTGGAGGAGCTAAATGACCAAGATGCGCTCAGACCAAGGTCGGAAACACCTTATCTCACAAGAGATCTGCTGCGCTTCAAAGACCACTCCTCTCAACGTTCTCCTCTGCAGCGCTCCAAAAGCGAGCTCGCAGCGCCCCCCAAAGGAACCCCTCGAAACTCTTCCTATTCAAGAGCGAATTTACAATGAATCAGTGACGACGGATGCTGCTCTTTTTCACGGATCGTGGCGGGCAAGGGGCTCAAGACGTGCCAGATTGTTCGCGGGGAGCGCTACTATGAAGTTTCATGCCTGCCTTTAGAGTCCCTTCGCTTCTCCTAACTAAGAGCCTGCTATTCCTTCTTCTTCCATGAAGAATCTAAACTTCTTTGCAACAGATTGTGGCGGGCAAGGGGCACGAGACGTACCAGATCATCGGCGAGGAGCGCAAGTACTTCGACGACCGGGAGCACTGCCGCGAGGCGCTGGAGCGGTTGGACCTGCTGCGGACGTCCGGGATCGACAGCAGCGAACTGCCCTGGCGGACGGAGTACGGCGAATCCTGGGAAGACGAGGATGAGGACATTCCCAAGCACGACTCGGCAGATATCGCCATGTAGTGACGGAGCGTGAGCATCGAGTGATAGAAAGATAATGACGTAGTGCTGGCATCACTGCCCTTGGATAGTGAAAAGTACCGGCGAGTGCTGGGAAGAAGAGGATGAAGACATCCCAAAGCATGACCCCACCTATATAGCCATATGAACGACACAAGATCAAGAAACTTCGCCAGCAGCTATGAGCTGCCTGGTCCTGATTCCATGCCAAAAGGCAGTAGAAAGAAACATAGCCGTTGGAGAGAGCAGTGAGACAGTAACGGGGCGCCAGAAAAGAAGATAGAGATTCAGTCATCCCTGGGGCCGAGACGTTTTACTCTTGCTCTTATACTTCAGAAGGTCTCTCCTTCGCAACATTCCTTCACAAGACTGGCGTGTCAGTCTTCTTTGTGCTTGCGTTGCTTCCAAGGATCCCCTTCCCTTCGTTATAAACTATGCTTAAATCTTGGTTTTGTCAAAAAGGCCACTGAAGAGCCGGCGCCCGCGCCCGGCTGTGGCTTTGGCTTCCAAGCGTCGGGTCCCGATTGAGCGCTATGGACTTTGGCAGCCTCTGCAACATTCACTTGACACCAGTTGTGGCGCACAACTTTTTCACATCGACGAAGGAAGTTGATCCAAGACGGGGTGCAGCTTTCCGAGGTTGTCAGTCCACGAGCTGAGTGGCGGATGATTGTTTCCAGTGCAACTTCGCAAGGGCCTCGCCATCTTTCTCCGGTAAATCTGTGCCTGTTTATTGAGCGAAACTAGGATTGTCTCTGCACTTGCTGTTCAGCCCAGCATCATGTGGTGTCCATCAAAAATTCAGCGTCCCTTGTGGAAAGAGCTCGAGTCTTGCCGGTGGCAACAACTTTCGAACGTAGAGCAGCAAGGACGAGACTCTGAGGGCATTGGGTTCAGACAGGAAGCCAGCGCCTGACCGCCTCTACAAAGGCCGATGCTGCTGATTATGCTTTTGTCATAACTGTGCACACTTGAATTTCCGGCCACGTCTGGGTCCCCCGATCCCCCTTGCACTCATGGCGACACGTAACTAAGAAAGAGTCGGATAAGAGCATCTGATGCCCATAAGTGTTGACCGCTTTTGTAGACAGAAGTAGGCTAGACGTCCGTAATCATCACCGCTTTCGTTAGAAGTTGTCCAAAGTTTTTGCTCTGGAGCTGTCGAGCAGAGGATGTCAGCGTTTCATTCTCACGCCTTGAAAAGATCACTGTTCATTGGTTGAGTCGAGAATGAAGCGAGCAGGACGGACGCAACGTGGCACCCTTGAGGTGCGTTAGAATGCACGGATTGGCAAGCTGCAAAGCTCTTTGATGATCGAGGTGCTGACGCCGTTTAGCGGTTGACACGGCTGGTTTGGGTTTGGACTAACTTTCCCCGCGCTTGATACGCAAACCACTTTACTTGAAGCACCAAACGGCTCTTTTGTATTCTAGTTGATTCCGAATCTTTCACCTTTCCGAAGCGGTTCCGTACAAGTGACCAACTCAATCCTATGTTAAGTGACAGCTTCTTAAGTAAAGGTTTCGACAATGGATGCGGAAGTTTTGGGGCGCATTATTGCTTGGACCCTCTGTGTGAAATCGTTTGTAGCTAGCCTAGATCATTGGAAAGCGCATGCGCTTGAGTCCATCTGAAGTTCGAGGCCTGGTAGCTTGAACCTGTTATTTGACGGCCGACAGGGATGTTATGCTAGAAACTCGCATGTGATGCGACCCACAAACTTTTTGCTCACCGAATGGGAGCCTAGCAGTGTTCTTGGTATTCACCATCTTAGTCGCTCTCGTAGCAGCCATGATGCCCCAGTAAATGGCAACGTGTGCCAGTCCAGGTCACGTCGATCTAGGGCTGACGCTACTTCCGTGCCCGCTCTGTCGGACGTTTAGGACAGCACGTGAGCGTAAGGCTCGTGGTATCACTTAAGCCAGCGCTCGTGCTTGTCCTCCTCAAACCAGGCGGGACGACAAAGAATCTCCCGTAACTAGAGGTGGAGGGTAGAGGCCCGGCCCGCCGCTTCTGAAAGCGGGGTTGGGCCCCTGAGGAAACTTACGTTTGCCAGTGTGTTGAATAGAGAGTTGTCTTCGGAGTCACTGCGGAGGAGACTCGTTCTAGTCCTTGAATAGCAAGTAGATACTTGTTGCAAGTCCACAAGATGATGCTGCTCCTGCCCACCTTGGTTTCGTGTGCTCTAGCTGATATCTTTCTTTGCAGCTCCCAACAAAACTTGGCAAGTAGGGCTCGAAAGGGGTTGTCCAACCGGAGACCAGCTTTGGCAGCGGCTCCGTTCTCGATCTGTGGACGTAGTCGTTTAGCCGTTTCCCATGTATCCGCATCTGCCAGGACGTCTAGAGAGATTTGAAGGGCAAGCTATGATGCAAGATTCTGGTACCTTGTGCCAGAGTACATCTTGGTTTGATGCTGTTCTAAGTGCTTGCAAAAGGCCGCAACTTAAATCTACTCTCGGAATAGTATACGAGGCCTGACGGCTAGCGGGTTTCTTAGAGTTGCTCCCGCATACGGCGTCACTTCTCTAATCGGCAGCAGTTCGGTCAACAGGTCCCTTTGTCACACCAGCGAGAATACTAAGATGACGATTGACGTCTGCGACATGACCACTAACAGTTCCAAGAACGACGCTGTTCACTGCACCTTTTCCAAAGTCGTCCGTATCTCCTCGGTGCACTTTCAGGAAGGTCTTCAAAGACCTCACGCGATATAAGCGTTTTCAATTTTACATCCACAGATTGTGCGTTCTTAAATAAGAAGCCATGCGAAGGAAATATCATGCGCACGCGTCCAGTTGAGCCTGATGCAGGGTGGTCAACCGTCCTAGCTAGGACCTGACTGAATGATTCTTTTCTTACTAATTGATTTGCCCAGCTGTGATCAGAAGTTGGACGGTTCGACCTTCTACACGTCAGCATCTCCTCGTTTTCTGTTGTAGGAGCCGTGATGCCCGTGGAAAGCGACGCATGCCATTGGATCTGACCCGAAGTTTGGGCTGACGCTGTGAATCTGTGCTCACTCGTACGGACGCATAAACACATCAAGGGCGAAACATTTGGGTTATCACTTTAGATAGCGCTAGCTAGTGCTTGTGCGTCTCACCCTGAGCAGAGTGGCAAAGTGCTCTTTGCGACAAACGACGAAAGTTAGAGGGTTAGGCCCCGCCCCTCGTCAAGCGGTCTTGGCCCGTTGAGTTTGCCCGTTCGCAGCTAATGAGATAAGAGACCTGTCGTCAGATCACTTACGTCGTGAAACTGGTGTTCTTATAGTTTTATTTCGGTCTAGCTTAGCCTACCACCATATCTGGCCACTGTTGTGTGCATCCTGAGTTGAGCTGAATCTGTGCAGTTGATTAGTTGGGTTAATTGCACCCTTCCAATTTATCTTGGTTTAGTGCACTTGACAGGTCTCTCATTTGCAGTGTTCCTGATAGGCACAAAAGAGCTCTCAAAAGTAAGGCTTGACCGAATTCAGCTTCAGAGCGGCTTCTTGTTTTGAATACGACTGCAACCCTCTCCTAGCTGTATCTTCTGTCAAACTCTTCAATTGCCAACGGGAAGCTGTAAAGCTGCGCGGTGGTCGCTTGTGCCTCTCGCCCTTCTCAGAGCATATGTTTTTGAACTGTTGTAGAACCCCGCGACTGAAAACGATAGAATTCGTGTGGCTCAACTAAACTGGCCGAGAGACATTACCATTTTGCGTATCCGGAGAGACCCTTTGTTGGCTAGCGGTTGCAAATGGCTTCCGCATCGCGCCGCCGCAACTTTGATGGCGGCAGTATCTGTTCAACGGGTCCCTTTCTGTACCGACAGCAAGGATGAGTAACGTGTGGCATCCGAAGAGCCCAAGCCACACATTCGTAGTGCGCAGCAAAGATGAAGCTGTCCGTCCATACAAAGAATTGAACCTGGTTCGAGTGCACCTCCTGGTCCACCGCTTTGGTCGCTCATCCCGAACTCGTCTCTTTTTAAGGCTCAACCAAAAAGGGGCGTTCAGTCGTTGTTAGGCTCAGAACCACGAAACTCTACCAGCTCATAAATGAATATGAATCGTCCTGCAGCAGATCGTGCGGGTTGGAAGCAAGTGCTGACGTCGCTTCTCCGGAGGAATCTTGGAGGCCTTGTCAGTTCCTCTCTCGAAAGGCGTCTGAGGCGTGCCCCCTCTAGTTGATTCCATCAGTCAGCGGCCCACCGGGCCGATTGTTTTCCGTCAACCATTGCAACCGTGAAGGAAAGTGAGTGATTTGGGTTTCTTATTGTGTTATCGTTTGAGCTTGGCGTGCATTGAATCCGCAGCTAGGAGGACCCACTTGTATTCTAGACGTTGCCCACTCTAGAGGGGTACTGGTGAGTCCTGATGCTGCGGCTTCGTGCATCCTCAAACCAGCGCCCACAGTCAAAGAAGTTGCTCTCCGATTGCCTGAACGAATAAGACACGTTCTCACAGCCAACCTTGATCTCCTGGGTCGTTCTGTCAGAGGTCTTCAATAGAAACACATCATCGAAAACCATACACACTCCTGAAAATGAATTCTAGCGTACCGGATTCTTGCGCAAGCTTCCACTCGAAGCCTTATGCACTTAGCTTCGAGCTTTCGGTGGTTCGTTTCAGTACTTCGTTATCTTTTTAACGAAGCAGCCGTGATGTCAAGGTGACTGGCAATCTCCGCCAGGCTTCCTTCACCAAGACCTGGGGCTGACGCTGTGGATGTGCCCGCTCGGATAGAGATCTCAGGACAGCAAGTGAGCGAACGGCACATACATCTTTCCATTGAGAAAGCGAGGTATGTATTTCTAAGCTAACACACAGAGCGCCCGAGCCAAACGTCGTCTAAATTGATCGACGTTGCTCTCTGCTTTTTGCATGGAATCTGCATGATTTTTGAGGGCATCTCCGAGACACGCGCTGACTCCTAGTAAGCCAATCAACCTTTTCACAAGATACTCCATTGTGGCTTCGTCCTACGGTCAGCTTCAGATCCACGAATTCCAAATTCTGTTAAAGTCACCAATCACAACTTGCGGCAAACTATGCTGCTTGATAAATGCCACCACAAATCCTACAACAGAATGCGCGGAGCCTTGACGTTTCCACTTTCGAGTGTTCTGGTCTGAGGCGCGGCTTCTCTAGTAGATCCCGTCCCGCGAGGCCATCGGGCTAATCAAAAGCCCGTCAACCCAGCGATTTCAGAGGAGGGAAGGAAAGTAGGCCAATTGGGCTTCATTTGTTCGTTTTGAGCCTGATTTTGGCCGGATCGATATCAGGACCTGCTCAGAGTCTGCCAGTGACGGTGACCATTTGACATCAAGTTACGGGCAAGCTCAAATGTGGCTGCTTTGTGCAACCCAGGCTGATTACCTTGCATTGGGAGAAGTTGCTTCTCGACGTACTGCCACCACGAATCAGGCACGTTCCCAAGAGCTAACCAGGATCTTCTCGGTTGATTTTGCATGGAAGAGCCGTCTGTAGACTCACGCCTGCGAAAATGAAACAGAGATCGCAATCGCTGAAAGATAGGTTGAACTCATTGATTAATAGCGCATGAGGGTCCCCCCGAACTAGCCCCGCGCATAGATTTCACCTCTCACACGACGTCGATGATCTAGGACTTGGAGTGCGGGATAGGGTGTGGGAATAGGACATTCCCACTGATCTGCAAATGGCACGTGTTGTTGGTATTTCACAGCAGCATTAATATTTCTCTGTTGTCGTCGTACTATAAAGCCGTGATGCCCAGTGACCGGCAACGTTAAGTTGCCATTCCACCTCGCGATGGTTTGGAGCTGACGCTGTTTTTAAATGTGCTCGCTCCGGTGAAAGTGCGGAAGCTTGAAACAGCCAGTGAGTGCGCGATGGGCAAGTCATCCAGACTTGGCGGCCAGCAACCGCGCGTTGTATTTTCTATTTTTCTCATTTTCCATGAGCATATGGAGGCCTGCCAGCTAACGGGCCTCTAGGAATTGCTTCCGCTTAATGTCAGCAACTCAGATGCTCGTCGCAATTGTTGTCAAAAGGACGTTGCTTGATTGCTAACAGCAAGGATGAGTATCTGTTGGCAACGACAAAAGGGCCAAAAGCCATGGTATGCCAAAATGACGCTGTGCATATGTTGAATTTGTTGATGTGTGTGTCTGCGGAAGTGCAGCGCCCGGTTCGTGGGCACGTCCTTATATTTTCACGCTCTTGCTACCAAGCCTAATCTCGTCGAATGTCGAGACTAGCAGTATTTTTGGTGTTCACCATCTTAGTCCCTATCGTACTAGCCATGATGCCCCGTGAATGGCACAGTGTGCCAGTCCAGGTCACACCTGAAAGGGTTGACGCTATTCCCGTGCCCGCTCAGTAGGACGTTTCAGGACAGCACGTCAGCGTAAAGCACGTGTAATGTGTCAATCAGCGCTCGTGCTTTTGCTTCCCAGGGCTCTAAAAGAGGTAGTACAAACCGAGATCAGCTTCGGCAGTGGCTTCGTTTTCAATTCATGGACGTAGTCGTTTAGCCCATGTATCTGCATCTGCCGGAACCTAGCTAGGTAGCTTTGACGGGCAAGCTGTGACGCAACATACTGGTCCCTCGTGCCATTGAAGTTTTCGAGCTGATGCTGTTCAAGTGCTTGCAAACGGCTGCAACTGGAAATGTACTTTTTGTTTTTTTAGTTCCGCAACAACACACGAAGCCTGACGGCTAGCGGGCCTCGTAGAGTTGCTTCCGCATCGCAGCAGCTTCTTCAAGCGGCAGCAGTTTCTGTCACCAAGTCCCTTTGTCACAATAGCGAGAATACTCAGATTGCGTTTGACATCCGCCACATGTCCGCCGAAAATATCATCGAGGGTGACGCTGTCCAGCTTTTTGTTTGCACCTTTCATGACAATTCCGCTGTAAGAATAGATTGGTTGCCAAAAGATCAGAACAAGTTTTCCACAGCTGGCTCTATCTCCTCAGTGGGCGTTCAGGAAAGTCATCCAAAACTTTCACATCAACAGAACGCGGTACAGCTTTGCCTTTCTTAAATAGGCAGAAAGGCAAAGTTCATTCGCATAAGTCCATTGAGCCTGATGCAGGATGGTCAACAATCCCAGGCCTACGAACTGACTGATTGCACCTTTTCTAACTGAATCGCCGACGTCTGGAATTCGTTCTGACGTCCTAAATCAGCATTTCCCCGTTTGCTGTCGTCGAAGCCGTGATGCCCGTGAGAAGCGGCTTATGCCATTGATCCTGATGTTTCAAAATCTGTGGCTCGCTGTAAATTCACCTGCCCACTCGCACTCAACGGTTCAAAATACCAAGTGGGCGACACGCATGTGTCAATTGTTTAGCTAGAGCTCGTGCTTGCGCTTCTCACCCCGATCAGCAGGACGGCAGACAGCATTTTGCTATGAGCGACGAAGTTTTGAGAGTGTTTGGCCCCGCCCCTCGTCAGGCGATCATAGGCCCACGCACCTTGCCTGTCCGCAATTTTGTAAACACATGCTGTCTTCAGAATCCTTCCGTCATCAATCAGTTTTCCGGTCTTCACCAACCAGCTTATCTAGCCACAGTTGTGTCCATGATCTGATTTCACCATTCAGCTTACCTCGTTGTCAGCGCTCTTGACATGTCTCTCGTTTGCAGTGGTCCTGACACACAAAACGCGCTTGCAGAATGTGAGCTTGACCGGACCCAGCTTCAGCAGCGGCTTCTTGTGTCTCGATATGACGGCATCTTTCGCCTTGTTGGTGATATCTTTCAGACTTCTAATGAGACGACGGGCAGCTGTGATGCCACAAGGTGGCCGTTTGTGCAGGCCTCTCGTCTTTTCTCCAACAGATGTTTGCAAACTTGCAAAGTGCTTGCAGAAGGCCGCGATTGAAACCCTTAAATTGCGTACATCCGAAGGACCCTTTTTTCACTTGCTGGCCTCTGAATACCTTCCGTATCACGTCGCCGCAACTTTCATGATGGCAGTATCTGTTCAAAAGGTCGCTTTTTTTCCCGACAGCAAGGATGAGTAACGTGTGGCATCCGAAGGGCCCGAGCCACACACATTTGTAGTGCTCAGCAAAGATGAAGCTGTCCGTCGATACATATATCTGCACCGAGTTCGACGGCACCTCCCGGTTCACTGCTCTGGTCGCTTATCCCAATCCTGTCTCGTTTCAAGGCCCAATCACAGGGGGCGTTCGATCGTTCTTAGGGTCAAAACCACGAATATCCTCCAACTCACGACTGACAAATTGTCTTGCAGCAGATCATGCGGGTTGGAAGCCAGTGCTGACGTTGATTCTTCGACTTCTTGGAGTCCCCTTTCTAAAGTTCGAGGCGCGGCCGTCTAATTGATCCCTTCTGTCTCCGCGTGCCCACCGGGCTGATTGGATTCCGTCAATCCTTTGCGAATTGTACGTGAGCGGGATTGAGTGACTTGTGTTTCTTCTGTGTTCCTACTAGTAGTCAAGCTTGGCGGTGCTTTAGTTCCGTAGCTATGAGGATCCGCTTGACTCTAGACAATGCCCAATCTAGAGTGGT
This sequence comes from Klebsormidium nitens, assembly GCA_000708835.1. NCBI lineage: Eukaryota > Viridiplantae > Streptophyta > Klebsormidiophyceae > Klebsormidiales > Klebsormidiaceae > Klebsormidium > Klebsormidium nitens. Next base: position 43,743 of record DF237584.1, read on the forward strand.
ATTCGTAGACCTAATGCTGCGGCTTCCTGCATCCTTAAACCAGTACCCACAGTCAAAGGAAACGAATACCAAAACGAGTCAGATACGTCCTCAGAGCCAGAACTGATTTCATGGGTCATTTAATTTGTAAAAGGGTCTTTAGTATAATGATTACAAAAGCGAAAATTCCTTACACAGGAATCCCAATCCTGAAAGAATTGTCAGCGTATCACTTTTATACGCAGGGTTTGACTCAAAGCCTCACGCATAGTCAGAACTTTGATCTGAGCCGATACGTTTAAAAAGTGCACGAGAGCCGTCCTGGTCCACCCTCACTCCTTTGCTGATCATATTCGTGCTTTCGGCGATCTGAATATCTCTCCTTGTCTTTTGACGTAGCAGCCGTGATGCTGACACTCTGGCAACCTCTGCCAGTTTCGTTCACTAGGACTTGGGGCTGCCGCTGTGTATCTGTCCGCTGGGATGTGGTTTAAGCACAGCAAGTGAGCCGAAGGCACGTGTGATCACTCTGGTCCGCGCTCGTGCGTGTGCTTGTCAAATCAAGCGGAAAGAGCCTTCTGTATCTAGTGGTGGCTGCTAATAGAGGACCCTGACGGCGCTTCTGAAAGCTCGTTTTCCAACGTAGCAGCCGTGATGCCCATTGACTGGCAACGTGTGCCATTCGGGGACCAATTTGGCGCTGACGCTCTACTGTGCCGGCTTGGCTGAAAGGCACGTGTCACGAATTTATGCTTCGCTCGTTTTGGGGCTTGCCAACCCAAATGGGACGTCAAAAAGCCGTTTGTAACTAGAGGCGGAGGTCAGATGGCCGGGCCCGCCGCTTTGAAAACGAGCTTTGAAGTTTCTTGGCCTATAAGGGAACTGACCGTACCGTTGCCACCTTGTAAAAAGTCAGGCTTTGTCGTCGGATCGCTTACGCGCCAAACATGTTTCTCTTCTCTTTTGAGCTTCTGCATGGCCCGCCCGCGTATGCAGCCAGATTGCGTCCATAAGCTGGTGCTGTTCCTGTGCATGCGCACCTCAGTTTTAAGTTTTCCTTTCGCAATCTGCGATAAGCAGAGCTCTCGAAAGTTGAGGCCAGACCTGAACCAATTTCAGCAGAGCCTTCTGTTCGCATACGAATGCAATTCTTGCATCCATGTATCGGCGTCTGCGAAGAATCAAAGGTGGTTCATGGGCAGCTGTGATGCCAGGATCTGGCCACTAGGGCCACCAATCGTCCGGTGTATGCAAGCTGCCGCTGCTTGGGTGTTTGCAAAAGGCCGCAACTGGATATTATGGTTTGCGTTTCTTAGTTTCTCATGACAGTAATTCAGAGCCTGTTGGCTGGCTGGCCCACGCGATTGGCCCCCGCTTACGTCGGCTATTTCAAACAGCAGTAGGTGTAGATGACGGGTTGCATAGCCGAAACAGCGAGGATGGACAACATTTGGCATCCTCAAAGTGCCACTTATTGGTCCGGAAGAATGACGCTGTTCATTTGTTCCATCCGCACCCTCGGTTCGCACCCAGTTCACAAGCTTCGTCAAACCTGACCGAGTGCCTTTTCACGAGGCGTTCATTCGAAAAGTCCATTTTCTGTCAAGCAAGCTCCGACTCCACTTTACCCACGTGCTCATCAGGCCAAACATGTCTTCAGGCGAGGGTTGCCGCGGCTTGAAAGGCAGTGCTACCGTGACTCCTTCGGAAGAAATCTCGGAGGTTGTGTCAGTCCTTCTCGAGGAGGATTTTGATGCCAGGCACCTCTTTTCAATCCCCTCTGTTCGTACGGTAAAAATAAGCTAAATTTATACCACATTAAAAGGGGCATGGGCGATCTGGGTTCCTTTCGTACATCTATCCGCTAGGTTTCCTTCTAACGTCTGTAGCTATGAGGACTCGTTGTGAATCGAGACGTTGTCTAGTCTTGAGGCACTGTGGGACGCTTCTGATGCTGCTACTTTATGTGTTCCTGCATCGCCACTGTTGTTCCATCAAGTTGTTTACTAAGTGCCACGAAAACACGCTCTTGAAAGCACGCTCTTGAAACCTAGTCTTGATCTTCACTTCTTCCTTTTCGAAAGTCGCTCCCATCAAAATATCAACGAACGCTATGCAGCAGACAACTGCGACGCCGTAAGCGAAGCCAACCACACGAATGTTTGATGCACAGAAGTCCACCCAAAGTCCGGCGCAGAGCTTCACACACGAGCTTTCCTTATCACCCATTCCTCGTTCTTCGACGCAAGAGCAGTGATGCCCAATGGGCCGGCAAAATTTGCCAATGTAGTTAGCAGTGACTCGAGGCTGACGCTTTGCAATGGCCCGCTCGGATGCATGGCTGGGAACTAGGACTGCGAGTGAACCAGAAGCACGTATTAAAAATTTCATCAGCTCTCGTGCTTTAGCTTGCGAACCCGATCTAGAAAGCCTCGACCAGAAAGAAGAAGCCTTTTGTAACTAGAGGCGGAGGTCCGAGGGCTTGCCTGCAGCCTGCCCTGCTTCGAAAAGCTCGGCGTTGGAGAGAAGTTACCTGCAATGAGGTCGTCGTTGTGTTCACTGAGCTTTTGGCATGCCAGCAATTCAAACGAGGCTTCAAGATGAGACTTCTAAATCGGCCCATACCCGTTCTGACTAGCGTGCCGAACGAGCCCAAGGCCGGGTTACAATGGTGCTTGGCCGCTGGTTTCACTGCTTCCAGTTTGTTCGTTTCGTCCTGAGATATGTATATACCTCTTCCCCGTCCACTTCTGATTGCATCAATGCCTGCAGACTTGTGAATTTCGCCAAATTTGCCGTTGAAAACCGGGTTGCGATGGCTTTGAGCATTATCTCTGTTACCTTATTCGGTCCCTGCGTAACAATGATAAGCTAGTAGTAGAGTGCTCTAGACCAGTCTCTCGTTTTCTGTTTTAATGACGAATATTGCTCTTGAGAGGTAGGGCAGATCCGATCGGCTGTTCCTTGTCTCACGTCCGACTGTGACCTCGAGTCCATGATTTCGTCTGCGAGATCTTTGGAAGACGTAACTTTCGCGCAGCTGTGATGCCGAGGGCTGGTCGCTTGTGCGAGTGGTGGTCTCTCCCTGTAAACAACCATCAATGATGCTGTTTCAATGCTTGAAGATATTAAAAGAAGACGGCAAACGGAAATCCAATTCCCCTATAACTTTTTGTGGGCTTAGAAGGCCTGTTGGCTAGCGGGCCTCAGAGAGTTGCTTCGCCGCTTTTTCAGGTCGTACCAGTGTTTGCCAGGAGGTTTTCTTTGCATAAGAGCGAGGAGTGAGCAAAGTTAGGCATCTCCATTGACCCAATAAGCGTAATGTGGTGACGCTGTTCATCGACTCGTCCGAGTGCAAGGCCCGTTCACGCTCAATGATCGATATCGCTCGACGTCCCAGCTAGCAACATGTGGAAATAGCTTGATTGGGCGTCTCGCCTCCGTGTTTGCTCGGCTTCCGATTCACGACTTCGAATTTGGATAGAGTCACAAACCCTCTGACGCGGATACTATCGAGGATGCGTGGAGGCCGCCTTCTCGTTTTTCCTTTCAAATTGTCTCTGAGGGGCCTCTTGTAGATCCGTGGCTAAATCGAGTCGCACCATCCCTGTCAGTTTCGCGGAAATCGTGGCGATTAGAACTTCGCTGGTTCACTTTAATATTTGGAGTTCGGCTTTGCTTCGACATAGCTAGGATATGTCAGTGTGTCGGCCACTCGGGAGCGCTTTAAACCGGTTCGTCTGATGCTGCTCATTTGCGCATACTAGAACAATATCAAGCTTCAACAAAGCTGCTTCTTGACTGCCCGAAAAAGCTAGCCATGATCTTCTCGGTTGATCTTGGCAAGGTCGTCAGTAGACTCACGTTCAAAAGCACCAAACAGAAAACACAGCTACTCTCGAAAAGCAAACGGATGATCCCGACCGTATGCATTGCACGAGTCCACCTAAAGCGTCCGCGTATCTTGAACGTTACAAGACGACAACTCTCAGGACTGAAACGCGATAGTATTGTTATTTTCTTCGCTCTCTACGTAACAGATTGCGTTTCTGTTGCGACATCAGCCACGCCTTCGTCTTTTTTGTGCATAGTACGTAGCCATGATGCCCGGTAACCGGCAACGTGTGCCATTTACGGTTGTCCAACTGGGGATCTAAGGCTGACGCTGCTAGTGTGTACAAGCCCGCTCGGAAGCATATGGACGTTTCAGGAAATGCGCAAACTAAAAAGTGCGTGCAGTTTAACCAGCAATCGTGCGTGTGCTTTCCAACCACGGAAAGCACACGCACGAGCGGACGAGAGAAAAATCGTTGCAACATCAGAAGGGGCCTAGTGAAAAGGGCAATAAGCCCGCTCCTACGAGAAACTTTGGCACTGGGCTGAATCAGCAAACAGACAGATCACTAACATCAAATCTGTTTCTTCTTGAGGTCGAGCTCTTGGAATGCCAGTGCATAGGGCAAGCTTTCATGAAGCTGTACTAGCGTTGCGGACATTAGTGCCGCTTCGCGCACGGAACCAATGAGAGGCCCGGTTCCGCAAGCTTGGAAGCAAGAGTCGCTGCCTTGTTTGGTTTTTGTATCTTCGGAGGCGAAGGACGACGTCGTTGTCGCTCCATCTGATGGTGAAAACTGGAATCGAACGAGTGGCTTTACCAAGACTTGAGATGGGCGATGAGAGATCGTATCGTGGAAAGTCAAAGAAGAAGAATGTCCCTGCAATCACCAAAACTTGACGTGCATAATCTTCTACAAGACTCGCCCAAACTATGCGCATATTTCGGGATCATCGGGCGACAAACGTAGATTTGCGTTAGGTTTGTGGTGAAGCTCGCAGATACGGAGCAGCATGCATTTCTGAGAGTTTCGGGGCAGGTAGGTTATCGGGAGGTGATTGGGCAGCATCGGCTGCCCGTTTCCTTATTGGGCTGCCAGCTGGGCTACAGTCTCTCGAGAGAGGAACGATCCTGATCAATGGAGCGTTCTTGATTCTGCGTGACAGAACTTTGATTAGGAAGACGTGGCCTTTATGCGTTGGCTGCCTCTTGTGCGGTTTCCCCGATTTGAAGCATGTGAGAAATCAGTCAATGACAACTCTCTGTCACCAAGAGCTTAAGAGGTGTAAGACCCGACTAGTCTTTCAGATGGGACTTATGTTAGGAAAGCCCGATTTCCGGCTATCTTCAACACCCGTACTGCTCCAGCTGGTCTTAATCGGACAGCAAGGATTGCAAAGTTTTGGCACAATATTCGAAGATCAGCCATCGCTGCTGCCACCGTACGTACTTGATTGCTGTTCCGGAGTACCTTGGTCTGAGGGCTCTCGATGAAACTTTTTGCGGATCCCAGCACAAGCAGAGCTCTGGATAGGTAGGCCAGACCTGATCAACGATAGCAGAAATTGTTTTTGTACGCGACTAACACCCCCGAGCTTATTTTGGTTTCTGCCAAATATAAGAAAAGTCAGCGGGCAGCTGTGATGCCGGGCAATCTGGTCGCTCGTGCCAGTACTTGTTGTTATTGGCGCTCAAAGCTGACGCTGTTCGAGTGCTTGTCCCAAGTGCAATCTCTCGCAGAAGGCCACAACTGGGAACGTATCTGTCATGTTCTATGGTGATTGATCATAGAGAGGCCTTGTCGGCTGTCGAGTCACTAAGCGTCGTTATCGCATCACGTCGGAATTTTGCAAGTGGGCCATAGCGGTTAACCAATTGCTCCATCACATAGCGAGGATGAGAAAATTTCGGGGCATCCTTGAAATTAGGCGTCATCCCTGATCTTGACTAATGGTATCAAGGTTACACTGTTGTTCCTTCAATTTGCACTCGGTTCGAGGTATCTCTCAATTTACCCTGGAAATATACGTCCCATTTCCGACTATTGTGAGAAAGCTTTTTCATGCGGGGCGTCCAGTCTTAGCTTTGTT
>DF237583.1:4648-30599 GCA_000708835.1 Klebsormidium nitens
CAATGAATCACGGCCCAATGGTCTTGAGACGCGACTTCAGTACTGGTGACGCGTCACCAGTCTAGGGGTCTCGTAACGCGATTTTAAAATTGCTGCCGCGTCCTAGTTTGAGGGTCCGGCTTATTAGTACTGAGCCGCTTTTGGGGAGGTCCATGGAAGACACACCCATCGCAGCAGCCTTCAGGAGCGCCAAGTTCGCTGTTGACTTGGATGAAGCCCTGCGTTCTTTAAGTGGCTGTTACAGCAGAAAGTCACACGTGGTTGCTAGATTGAAAAATGCCTCCTTGTTCGAGCAAGGAAAAGACTATATTGTGTCAAAGCTACCCCTCAGCAAGCACAAATATTATTTGACAGAATCATGTCTCAAGCGGCTGAGGTCTCAAAGGGGGGTGAGTGTGAAAACGCCATCAGCAAAGACAAGATCTGGCAACAGGGATCAGGTGGACTTGGTGACACGGCTGGAAAGGTTGGAGAGGCGGGAAGCAGAGCTGGAGGAGCAGGTTGCCACGTTGGCAGACAGTCACGTCTCTGGACAGCTGCAGGAGGGGCAGCAAGCCTCGAAAGGCTCGGTGGGGCATGCAAGCACGGCAGAAGTTGCAGGGCAAGCCGTCATTTTGGATAGCATCAGTGACAATGGTTCTTGGGTGGGGCAGGGCTGGGTTGACAATGATCAGCTTGTCGATGGCTTCCGAGTCTGTAAGACAGAACTACAGCGCTTGTTAGAAAGGGGCAGCCCTCTGGTCACGGAGAGAGCATGCAAGCTCTATGACATGCCATGCCCAAGGGGGTTGAAACCTCTGCGAGATCTTGTTTGGAAGCGGCTCACCGCTGCGCTGGGGGATCAGTATGTCTTGTTGAGCTCCAGAGTCATTACAAATGATGCCAAATCAAGCGAGCAGATGCTGCACAGGGATATTGATGTCTGTGCAAGCCCACAGTCTTGATTGTCTTCATGCTGCCGTTTGTGGAGGTCAGTGGAGACCAAGGGCCAACTGAGGTGCTCTGCCCGGGAGGAAGTGCAAAGATGACCACAAAGCCGGGGGCCATGTACGGGTTTGATGCTTACTTGAGGCATAGAGCAACTGCCAATACAAGCTGTATGAGTAGACCTGTCTTGGTACTCGACTGCTGCTTGCGCTCACACCGGGCTATGCTGAGGAAGGATCATTTGTACAAGCTGAGGTAAACTTTAGAACATCATCAATCAGGCTTTGCCTTTGCTCGTATCTTGATGAAGGTGGCCATCTCTGCATTACCCCTGGCCACCATCCTCTCAATCTCTGCTGCACCTGGAAGTGTCTTCTCTGGTTTGGTCTTGATGCGCAGTATGCTACATTCATCATTCGCTGGTGCGGGGCACAACCGCAGTGCTGCTGCCAGAAGCATGCAGAAGTATGCGTACATGTTGAGCTCCTTGCCAAGTATGCGGTCAGCTCCCAGTATGCAAACTCCTATCTTGCTGTGATTCGGGATGTCATCCAGCTCTTCATAAGGAAAGTACCGCATGATAGCACCGTCCACACACACCTCGCCACCATGCATGCAGAATGGTAGCAGAAATGGAATGCTGCAGCTGATCCTTATTGCCTCCATGATTGGCATGTTTGGTGTGGTATCTGCATCAAATGTCAAGGCTGAGCAAGAGTCGAGCCCAGTTCCGAACATGCACAACTCTTTGCCACGTGCCCGCAGCGAAGTGAATGTCTTTGGTTCACCAGCTCGCCACCCCATGTCCATGTAGGTTTCCACCTCCTCAAAGAGACGCTTGCCATCGCTGAGGCCCATGATCTCCAGAAACCTAATAATGCTCAGGTCCATGATGCTCGCAAAGTCCAGGCGTCTTTCGATGATCGACTTGGAGACATCCTTTGCACTGATTCCCAGTGCTGCAAATGCTGCAATGATGCTCCCAGCACTGGTACCCACGAAGCGCGTGGTTTTGTCAAGCATCCCAGATTCTTGCAGCGCTTCGAGGACACCAAGATGGATGAATCCCTCAAAGCCCGCAGCAGAAAAAACAACTCCTTGGATGGACTGCATGAATCCTATTCATTGGCTCCGGAAATGTGTTCACTTTGCACGCCCCTGGCCACATCGAACGACTCTCGTTCAGTCAGCTTGAGCAGCACCTTGGAGCCCCGGCCTTGGTTCAAGAGGATCTCTAGCTGGGGCTGCTCGTCGATCTCAATCAGGTCCTTGGGGACAATATCCACTATTGAAAGCGTTGATGTGGAGAGCAGGTGCCGGCGAACCAGCTTGGTGACATTCACCTCCATGCTGCTGTTTGAGAACGTGGCTCGTTCCACCAAGCTCGATCGCAGCACATTACGGTACAAGATTAGCGCAAGGGTAAGGCAAAGGAATACAAGCACAGGAAGCAACATCGTTCTCATACGCATACTTTCAAGCAGCTCATTGTGTGACGCAGGCCGCAAAAATCTGGCTAAAGGACATGGCTCCGGTGTTCCTCCCTGTGCTGCTTCTGTTGCTCTCCGTCCTGCCGACCCACTGTACATTCCTCGACCCATCGACGGCTCAGAGCTTCGGCTATTGTGATATCATGCACCGCCCAGACGGATCGGTGGCCGCCACAAACAGGGAGCACACGTTCTCCGGGCCTAGCTGGGACGTATCAAAGCTTGTTCAGGGAGGCACCACCTACACTCTGAACACAGAGTGCACGGTGGCTATCGGGGCGGGCACCCTGAAGATGAGCATCGCTGAGCACCTGGGCAGCATAGCATGGAACCCAAACATGGCCTCTGCTAACGTATCACTTGGCAACTGGGCAACCCTCTCGGTCAATTATGGGGTCGACGGGGCGTTCAATCCTTCAAAGGGGGACAAGCTCATCGTATACGTGGAAGGAGCCGCTGCCGGAGTGGACCTGATCTGCAGGTCAGCAGCACCACTGATGCCGGCCGGCACTAGCGGTGGGGGCCTCAAGCTAGCGGCGGCACGGACAAACCGTTTAATCGGGACAGCTGTCGATGACCAGAAGCTAAGCGACCCACAATACGCCCGGGCATTAAAAGCTGACTTTAACTTTGTGACCTGTGAGAATTGCATGAAGTTTGACGCAACGGAAGCTAATCAGGGGAGTTTTAGCTTTGGGGGAGGTGATGCGCTTGTCGCCTTTGCTGCCCAGAACAACATGACGGTCAAGGGACACTGCTTGGTGTGGGGCCAGCAGCTTCCGGGCTGGATTGCGGGTGTTGGGGACCTTCAAAAGGCAATGGTCGACCATATAAACGGGGTGGTAACGCACTACAAGGGAAAGGTAAAATACTGGGATGTTCTGAATGAGGTGATCGATGATAATCCCGGCAGCCAGGACGGGATGAAAGGAACAGTGTATCAGAGCCGTTTGGGCACAGGCTACGTCGAGGCTGCCTTCCGTGCGGCCCATGCAGCCGACCCGGACGCTCTGCTGCTCGCCAATGATTACGGGGTAGAGCTGATGACGGACAAGTCACAGAGGTTCTACGACATGGTCAGCCGCCTGGTGAAAAAGGGGGTCCCTATCCACGGCGTGGGCTTCCAGAGCCACTTTGATGGCACAGAAAAGCTGACGGACATGGCGACAAACATGCAGAGATTTGCGGATCTCGGGCTTTTCATCATGATCTCCGAGCTGGACGTGCAGTACCTCAAGTTTCCTGGCAGCGATCAGGACAAGCTGAAGGCCCAAGCAGACTTCTACAAGAAGGTGGTCTCCATCTGCATGTCACAAAGGGCTTGCAAGGCAATAACCACATGGGGTGTTCGTGACTCTGACTCGTGGTTGCTAACTCAGATTGGCCCCAATGAGAAACCGCTGCTGTTTGACATGAAATACACAAAGAAGCCGGCGTACAGCGCAGTGCTTGACGCCCTGAACGATCAGGCACCTGCGACCACAACGCGCAGGCTGCTGCAGGCGGAGCAAGGGACCGCTCCGCTGCCGTTGGGGAGCAGCTCCCCAGTTTCGGTCACTTTCTATGAGAGTCCGGGCATGCGGTGCAGCGACGGCTTGGGGATGTGTGGATTTGGGAATACCGCAGCAGGAGGAACGGACTTTTTGAAGAACGCCTTGTACCCGTTGCATGCCGCTAGTGGAAACTTCGAATTCTTAGGGGGTTGCGGAGCCTGCGGGGTTCTTCATTACAATGGCCTGGCACGCGGTTACACGATCACGGATGTTACCGATGCAATTGACAGCCTAGGGGAGCGGGACTGGCCACCCAAAAGAGCGCACCTTGATCTTTGTTGTTCTGAATTCAGTTACTTCCAGTCCCTCGACAAGGGGTACGGGATCGATTGTTCGCAAGGAGGAGAATTTACTGGGGTTTGGACCCGAGTATCTTGCGAGACCATGGGCCACCCAAACTGGAACAATGATGGAGCAGTTGTCAGGATCATGAAGTGGAATCGATATGCGGGGGCCTTGTATGTTGCACGATTGCCTGGGGTAGGTGAGGTTGAGTCAATTGACTTTTTAACAAGCAATGGGGAACACTTTCCAGGAAAAAAGGTGGAGGGTTGGGGAGCATATTACAGTTCAAACACGGACCTATCTGGCAAGGGTTCGGTTGGTTTGAAAGTCACACTTGTTGATGGCTCTATATTTGACTGGTCCATGGCCTTCCCCCTGCCTGACTTTGTCCTTTGGCAGGATGGTAACGTGTACATGCTACCTCTGCCTACGAGTACATAGAACTACTCAGTCTCTCTCTTGCGCTTTGCCTTCCTCTGCCTCGCACCCTTGGTTTGGCCCTGGTCCTCCCAGCTGTAGCCGTCATAGAACAGGTGCTCGACGGTCACTTCGCGTTCAGGCACGTGCGTGAGGTGGTAGTTCAGGCGCTCAAGGTAAACCTTCATTCGTGCTTCCCACATGGCCTGATCCCTGATGACGGGCACCCCGAGCTTGTTGTACTTGAAGCAGCTCGGGTGCTTCAGGCCATCAGCAGATGTGAAGCTGTCTGGGTTGAAGCGCAGCTGCACCTGGGGCCGGTTGCCAGCATCCTGAAAGAGCTCCATGAGCCTCTTGTTGTCACAGGAGTAGTTGCTGGAAGAGTGCTGCTCCTCGTCGCACTCCGAGTGTACGGTGTGGGTGTACACATCGACGAAGATGTCCGGCCTCCGCGCCGAGCACCCCCCCTGAAGCTTCTTGTCGAAGGTGACCTGCGCCGTGTCTGGGAGAACGCCTGCTGCCTTGATGTGGTCAACGAAGTGTTGCTCCTTGATTTTGTAATTCCGAGAGACCTTCTCGTCTGGGAAAAGGAACACAAAGCAGCGAAGACAATAGCCCTTGTTGCGGTTCTGCACGATCGTGCTGCATCCGTTGAGACACTTGTTGTGCGCAACGTCCTCCATGCCCTCAGTCTTACAGTGTGCACAATGAGTGCGTGGACCACCTATGAGGCCAAAGCTCGGGATTCCCCTCTGGCAGAAGCACTTTTTAGTAACAACGTTAAGCATGTCCTCAGTTTTGCATATGGCACAATGGGTAGGCTGTCTCCACTTGAGCCCGAAGCTGGGCAGCTGTTGCCCACAGTAGCACTTCTTGTGAACCAAGTCCACCATGCCTTCGCCCCTGCATTCGGCGCAGTGGGTGGGGCGCTCGTCTCTGAAGCCAAAGCTTGGCTGCCCGCGCCCGCACACACACGTTTTGTTTTTGACATCCACCATACCATCCAACTTGCAGCGGGCGCAATGTGTAGGACTCTTTCCACCATTCCCAAAGGTTGGCTGCCCTTGTTTGCATGCACATCTCTTGTTCTTGACATCAATCATGCCCTCCAGCTTACACTTCAAACAGTGGGAGGGCTTGTTTCCTTCAAACCCAAAGGTAGGCCGAGCCCGCTTGCACCTGCACAAAGGCCTCTTCCGTTGTACTTTTTCCATACCGTTTGAGTATGAATCAGCAGTTTGTTTGTTCTTAAGCCAACGCACTCTCTGTCAAGCATTAGGCCCTCCTTGGCAAGCCTTGGCATGCAAGCCAATTGCTGGCACTGGTGGTGCCCTCTCTTGCCAGGGAGTGCCACCCGTTGCAGGAACAAAGAGTAAGAAAGTCGCCTTTGGTGCTTCATTTTCAAAATACTCCAAGCGCCAAGATGATGCTCTTCATCGGACCTTTGGTGGATCTCTGGCCAGTCAGGCGCTATGCGTACGCACACAGCGATTTCATCTATGTCGATGGCCTGCCCAAGAGCAGGTACTTTGAACCCAATCAAGCTGGTTGGCAGGTTTCAAAGGACAAGGAAACGATGGTATCCCACATCAGAGACAATCTGCAGTCTGACGATGCACTTGTCTCTGATGAAGAGCTTCCCAACGACGTGCACGTCTTCAGGCTGCAAGGTGGTGCCAAACTCACGTACTACTTCAACAGATTGGACACCGACATACCCAGCGACCCACTTCTGAAGGACGTTCTGCCCCTGGTGACCGCCGTTTACATTCAAGGATGCCGGCCCAAGTTGCCACAATTGCCCCTTCTAAAAAGGTGCTACTACACTGGAGCTTGTAGTGATGTTGAGGTTCCAGAGTCTGTTCTGACCATCATAGTCCCTGAGGTGGATGACAATCTTGAATATTCTCACGAAATAAGGTGTGATTATTGCGAGGAGACTATTGAGCTGTAGAGAGGATTGGGGCGGAACTCTGCTTTCCAGCTTGTGCGTCCAGAGCAAGGGAGTCATTCGCCGCGTCGAGTGCTTGATCCTCCCCTGGTGCCAACAAGCACTGAATGTACACTCTCAGTGTGTGATAGTGGAGGTCAATTGGGTCATAGATTCCAAAAAGCCGCCGCAAAGCATGTTTCAAGAAGAAAATCCAGTCTCTCATACCGTGCGGTCCTTGTAAAGTGCACTCTGTTGGCACGTGCGCGTACATGGAAAGATGCCGGGGGATGGGATCAAACTTGTGAGAGACTCTGATCGAAGTCTTCACCCTTTCTGCAAAGCGGATTATAAAGGTTGCATTGCCCAGAGGAGGCGAACCGAAAGTGACGCATCTAATCCTTGCGTCTGGGAACTCGCGGGTCATGTCGTAAGCACAGAGCGTCGCAATTGCCCCTCCACTAGAGTGGCCCGTGCACGTGATTGCTGCATTCGGGTGGTCATTGAGGAACGTTCTCACAAGTTCGACACATTTTGGAGCATATCGGGCGTACCTCTGGCAGAAGCCCCTGTGAACAAACACTCCGGGGTCCATCTCGGACGCTGGATGCTCGCGAAGAAGGTCGAGGTCCTCACATACGTCAGAGAAATCGGCCGTTCCTCTGAAAGCCAAGACGATCTCGCGCTCGAGTTTCAAACAGATGAAGCCTTCTGCAACGGTCTGAATGTCAGTCACATCTATCTTGCACTCTTCTGGAAGCCCTTCACTTGTATAGGCGAGCCACGAGTAAGCTGCACATGCAAGGACGGTAGACATTGACGGACGTACTATCACCGTCAGCGCGAAAAAATCTCGCACGTATTCAGGTGCAGCTGTTGCTGGTGCTGGAGCATCGTTGGGCATGTTGCCTCAGCTGCTCGTAGGCGGCATAGTGCTGGTACTCGGTTTTGTCATCTATGCTAGAGAGTCAAAGAAACTCAAGCAACAGCAGAGTCGATTCAGGCTGTACTTTGGGCTGGCTGTCATGCTGCTTGGCAGTATCATAGGGCTCGGTCTTGGTGCGGGCTTTACATTTCACCAATTGATGGATCAGGTGTAAGGCACGCAGTAGTGAAGTCTCAAAGCTACTATCCTGCAGTGCTTGCGATCGCACTGCACACGTTCCAGGAAGAGGTCGCCTCACTGTAGCTTTGAAACAGTAGAGCGCCCTTCGTTGCAAGGATGCGCCAAGAGCCATCGGCTTTTGGCCCAAACATTACAGCGTTGACGTCATCAGACGAAAGATCCACTGTTTCGCCATTGTTCTGGACAACAATTGTGGTCTGTGGGGCGAGCTTCTCGCTTGTCACGGCCCCAGGTGCAATGTTTGCACTTCCCACGGCGTTTGTCCCGAGGAGAATCTTGATCTTGGCCCACGAGCTGCTGTTGTCCCCCAAACCAGGCCCAAGGAAGACGTACGTGTCCCCAGCATGCGCAAGGCTGCTGTCCGATTGCGGGGCGAAGCCGGGATAGCTCAGCAGCCCCCCTCGAGCAACCCCAAAGTAGTCACCCACGACACGCCCAGCAGTGTTGTTTTCCAGGAGAGGATTCGGGCTCGGATCGCTCACATCTACATCGCCCAGCCATCTCTTTGTTGGCAAGGTCAGCGTGCCACTCGTTGCCCCGGAAGACGTCCCCGGAGCATTGATGCCGGGGTCATCATCGAACTCATTCAACAGCTGGTTGAACAAGCTCATGGCGGGCACAGTACCCCCCTGAAGGACGGCTGCAAATTTGGATCTTCTTTTTTCCGTGCTAGCACTCCGCAGACTCCTTCTTGCTGACCCCTTTGTCAAGCTCTCTCTTGTTGTCGAGGCTTGTGCTTCTGTGCATCTTTGTCATACCTCTTGTCAGCTCCTTCAGCTGCATGGCATGTTGATTGGAAGGCTGTGGTGCAAGATGTCTGGTGCGAACGTGTACTTAAGGTTAAAGAGTCTCTTAAAACTTACCAACGTTTCAAAGAGGCAATGGCAGGCAAGCGGAAGAGGAGTGGACAGCTTTGCGTCACCAACGCATGCACGAAGGTAGCGCGCAGCAAGAGTAAGCATTGTGTAGAGCATGGTGGAGGCCGTCGCTGCCTGAGTAACGGTTGCATAACAATTGCACGGGGCCAGACGGATTATTGTGTGAAGCATGGAGGCGGCCGCCGATGCCTCACTGAAGGATGCAAAAGGTCGGCACAAGGCACAACAGATCACTGTAAAAAGCACGGGGGCGGTCGCCGCTGTCGGACCAATAAGTGCACAAAGTCGGCTGTTGGCAAGACAGATCACTGCGTGGAGCACGGAGGCGGCCGCCGTTGCCTGACAGAAGGATGCACAAAGTCGGCTGCTGGCAAGACAGACCATTGCGTAGAGCACGGAGGCGGCCACCGGTGCCTGACAGAAGGATGCACAAAGTCGGCTGCTGGCAAGACGGACCGCTGCATAGAGCACGGAGGCGGCCGCCGGTGCTTGACTGAGGGCTGCAAGAAGTCTGCACAGGGCAAGACAGACCACTGCATAGAGCACGGAGGCGGCCGCCGGTGCCTGACTGAGGGATGCACAAGAGGGGCACAGGGGAAGACGGACCACTGCATAGAGCACGGAGGCGGCCGCCGGTGCCTGACTGAGGGATGCACAAAAGGGGCACAGGGGAAGACGGACCACTGCATAGAGCACGGAGGTGGCCGACGGTGCCGGACCAGGGGTTGCACGAAAGCTGCACGGGGCAAAACGGACCACTGCGTGGAGCATGGGGGCGGCCGCCGTTGTGAGAGAAGCGGGTGCACAAAATCAGCAGCAGGCAAAACGGCGCACTGTGTAGAACATGGGGGCGGCAGCCGGTGCCTGACCGATGGGTGCACAAAGTCGGCCGTTGGCATGACGGACCACTGTGTGGAGCACGGAGGCGGGAATCGCTGCATTGTCTGCTCTGGAGTGTCCGTTCCTTTCTCTGGTGGGGCTTGCTACTCGTGCCGGTCTGGCACGTCTCTCAAGAAGTGGGAGACATTGACCACCCAATGGCTCCGCAACCTGGACTGGCCCTGGTCCTATAACGACGAGACGCTCCCGTGCGCCAATGCAATGTCTACACGGGACAAGTCGTGCATCAAGCGCCCCGACTACGTCTTCGTCTTTGAGACGCACGCTGTCATCCTTGAGGTCGACGAGAATTACCACCGCTACTACGAGATCTCGTGCGAAGTAGACCGCATGGGCAAAATCAAGGATCTTGTGAGGCTCCCGCTGCACTTTGTGCGCTTCAACCCGGCCAAGACGCGCTACCCGCTCCTCAAAGACCTCCTCGAACGCCTCTTTCGGGACCCTGAAGGGGCACAGAACGCTGCAGGCGTTCTCGTGCACTTTGTTGGTTACCCAGAGGATAGGATTCAGGACCTCGAAGATCAGGAGGAGTTCTGTTATGAGTACGAGAGGATTGCATGCAGGGCTGCGATGTAGACACCCCCTGCTAGCTCTCTTGTGGGTCCTTGAACAGATAATATGCGGCTGAACCGAGACCCACGAGAGCAGCCGCCGCAACCACCTTCTTTCCCACTCCCGAATCCTTTTCTGGCAGTGGCTCTTTTGCTCTGATTGTTGGTACCAACGGAGCGCTGAGCGTCACTGGCTTGCAAACAGGTTGCTGTGAGCTTAGAATGTCATTTTTGAAAGCCATTGCGAGCTGCACGACCTCCAGAGTCAGGCTGTGGTCCAGGCCGTCCGGTAGGTAAGCGCGGCCCTTGTCATTGACAAGTCTCATTGTCACGCGGTCTAGCTTGATTGGTTGGAAGTAATTGTGGAGCATGTCACATGCATCGGCATAGTAGTACTTGATGGAGCCCGTTACACAATCTAAAGGAACTCTGGCAAGCACGTTCCTCACCTGCATAGCCCCGTTCTGCCTCGAAACCACGCGCTTTGCAGCTATGCTTGGGAGATTCTCCATCACAAAGTCAACAAACAGAGATGAGGCCAGGTTCACATGCCCACCGGCCGTTTGCACGAGGCCGAAGCTGGTATCAGCCACGGTGAAGCCCAAGAGTGGTGCTAGACTGTTCTCTGCATTCGGACCACTCCCAAACAGGAGCTTGAAAGGCACCGCGTTCCTGCCGTTTGCCGTGATCGAGATCTTGTTGCTCACCGAGTCTATTGCTGCGAGGTACGTGTTCTTCCAGAGGCCAGATGCGAGTGCGACATTCAAAAGGTAGACAAACGACTTGGCAGACACGTTCCCGGGGTCTAGGCAAATGCTGAAGATTGCCGGGCTGCCCTGCTCGGAAAAGTCCAACCAGCACGCCTGTTCGTTGATGACAGGCATGCTCTTGGGGAACACGCACTGTACCAGGGACACGCCAACGACGTCGTTCAGAACTTCTGGCAGCACAATCTCGTACCGTGCTGCCGATGGGTAACGTGCCATGTCCCTGTCTGCCGAGTCGATGATGAGGTGGCTCCTTAGGATCTTTCGAACAGCAGCCATGCAATAGCCAAGGATTTGAACATGATAAGCTGATTGCTTTTCCTCTTTGTATATTGCATGGCAGGCTGCAAGACATGCGAAGCACTCACTGTAAAGCGGACGCAGTGTAGAAAAGCGTCTGCTTGCATCAAGTACCCTGGAACCAGGTTTTGCTCCACTCATCAACCAGCGACTCACGCCGGGCCGCCCGTGCCTCCCACTGCCCCCGTGCATCCACGCCAGCCCCCAAGGGGAACCCCGGGGCGTAAGCGTCCACCCGTGACCCCAGTCCCTCCAGTGCGTCAGCGCCAGCCACCTGTGCGCCGTGTGCGCCCACCCAAGACTCCCATCTCCCGAGTGCATCCCCGCCAGCCTCCAGGTCCCTTTCTCGGGACGCCCCACTCTGGCATGACGAACCTGAACCTGAGCGCTCCCAGACAGCTCAACAAACCCGCCGTAGTCGATAACCTGGCACGGATCCGGTCTCAAGGATATTACGGCTTGGCATCTCATGGAAACCTTAATGGGAAAGCGTTCCGCGTCCCTGGGGACAAGATCATCGTTGTGATGACAGCCCCTGGGGCGTCTATATACACCAGCATTGCAATCTGGCTGATGCAACACATGAACTTGGTTCAAGATGCAGAACGGGGGAACTTGAGCATGCTAAACCGCCACATATACACAAGGACCTTCTTGCCCGGTGAGAAAATGCCCGATTTGGACTTGCAATTTAGGGACGATACCCGCTTACACGGTCTCTACAGGCTTCCGATGTCAAAAGATCAGGGTACGATCAACCCAACCGCAGCTCATCGGGCACAACATGGTGCCAACGACATCCTTTCAACGTTTGACTCAGCATACGTTCCAGGTAATTACGTCACCAAGCTGAAATTGTTGATGCATCATCATCTTCCATCAGGGGTGTATTTGATCACGTCATGCCGTGACAGGGACGATGTTGGGTCTGGCAAGTTGCGTAAGATCCAAGACTTGAATTTCAGACGGACATTTGCACAGTTCACCGGAGCCGACCCGAATCCTCCTGAGAGGCCGCCGAGGACGAGAGCCGAAATACGCAAGTACGAAGCAGATCTGGAATTGATCTCCAGGTGGTGCGTTTCGGAACTGCATAAGGACAAGTTCGACGAGATCCAACGCAAAATCAACGACCTCAAGAGAAGGATCACCGGTGCACGGAGACCGCGGCGCTAGCTGTTAACAGTTTTCCTCAAAGAACCTGCAAGCAACCTTCTGCCACGGCTTCCTTGGAGATGCTGGGGCCCCGCTCGTAGACAGGAGGTCAAGATCACAAAACGCTTCAAACAGCCGGGTCTTGTCTACACTGTCGCACAAGGCCTCGGGTGCTGTGTACACTCGGTCGCGAAGGATGGCTTCCTCCACCTTTGTCATTGCATCTAACAGCACCTTTGGCGCCCCGTTCTTGGCAAGGACGTCCATCAATCCTTGGCTGTACTCTTCAAACGAGAGGGTGCGTCTTGCCGAGGTGTCGAAGAATGCCATGCGATTGCTATGCAATTTGTTTGTTTGCAAATTTCCGCATCAACCATATCATGGCGCACTCAGCTCTTCTTCAAAGGACCTGCTTACCTGCCACGCGCGCGCTCCGTGAGACTGAGGATCGGAAGCTCCATGTCCGGCGTGGAACTCTGCCTGAGCCAGTGCACGTCCTTCGATTCGGCCAGTCCGTTTTGTGCAACCCAACGGGGCTGCAGGACAACAAGATGTGTGCGGTTGCATTCCCGTGCAGGCAGCTCCTGCAATCAATCCAGGAGATCCTACCACACCGATGCCAGATTGCCAGCATCAGCACCAATGCATTGCTGGACCATGTCGAGGAGCTGCACGGCATCGATGGGATCTTTGAGCTCACTGACTGCTTTTGCCAGCTGCAGAATCGGACCACATACTACAAGGTGAGCCAGCTCGAGAACGATGGGCAGTTTGTTCGGATCTCTGAGCGAACCGTTGAGTTTGATAACCCAGAGTGACAGATCACTCAGTGCTGATACACGTTGCGGAAGCAGTTGTAAACTCCCCCCGCCTTCTTGTCAGCGGCTGGCTGCCAAGAGGCGTAAGACCAGCCGCCACCCAGGATGTCGTGGCAAGCTTGCGGCCCTTGCACATCTGCCTCAGCAGGCTTTCTCGGGAAGAACTTTTGTCCCCTCGTGAGCGGGATTGTGTCGCGGTCCACCCGTACCAAAGTCCTGAACCCTTCCCTCCTGGTTGCACAGGGTACGAGCAGCATCAGCACGACGGCACCAATCAAGATCCCCAATACAGTGTTCTCCATTTGAATGTACAGTCTCCACAGAGAAAAGTCTGCAGAGGCTTTTTGTGCGCATGTATCAGATGGAGCAGTCAAAGAACGAGCCCGAAGAGCTGGTGGCTCAGATCAAGCGTGCTGGCTTTGACGTCGTTTGCATCATGCTCATATTCACACTCTTCTCCAACCTGTCCAGGCACTTTGACCCCGAGCTCCCAGCCATCAAGTACGAGCGGCTGATTGGCTACGGGCTCTTCCTGATATTAAGCACGGCCACGCTGCGCAGGTTCAAGCCTTCTCTCGCGCAGCTCTTCATCAATGCTCTGTTTATAGGAGTCGCAGCAAACATGGCCAACCACATCAACCACAAAAAGTAGGTGCCGATGCCACCAATTTTCCGGTCACCTCATAAAGATGCAGCAGCCCTCGATGCCCGTAGCACTCTGCCTGATGGTTCTGGCCTTCCTCTTGCTCAGCAAGAAGCAGCTCATCGACAACGGCTACCTGTCGGATTCGGATCACCAGGAGGCTGGCAGGATACCTTCGGAACCTTCGTTGCCCGCGCCACGGGGAGCGGGGATTGCCACAGGTGTTGCAGAAACGGCGGCCTTTGGCCCCTTTGGTCGCTCGTCGTGAGCCCGGACGGGGTAGAGCTCCAAGGTCCAGGAGCCCCTCAGGGTCTCTGCCCCCAGCCTGACTGAGGCCGCAAAGACGTCCCTTAGCGGGGTGGGCTGGTGCCTACCTCGCCCCAATCCCCTCGCAGCAGCAATGACATCGTTTAGATTGAACCAGCTTATCTCGCTCTTCTCGAGAAAGCGCCGTTTGGCATCCATGTACCGAGCAAAGCGAGCGACCTTTTGGAAGAGCGTCCCGTAGGTATGGAAGAACGGCACCCCGACAACGTACATGCTGTAGACCTGCCCGCCCATAGTCCGAGACTCGATCAGAGAATGGCACTTTGGGCATTGCAACCGGGCTCTGATTGCGTCAATGTCCAGAACGACCCCCATCGACTCCTCAAAGAACTCGCGGCATGCTGTCCGTTTGGGATCATTCCTGTCCTCTCCCTCGCTTCTGCCTCCAAAGTCCGACCACTGACCATCGACACGATCGCGCCCTAAGAGAACGAGCAGCTCGCCCTTGTACCTCGAGACTGGGAGAATACCTGCAGAGTAAGACATTGAAGCAGCTTGCCTTGGAGGCTTACAATACGTTGTGGAATTATTGACGGGTACATTGACGCCATCAAGGCTCTCCACGTGTGATGAGACCTCTCAAAAAGCAAGCACTTAGGGATAGGGGCCGGCGTGAGAATGAGCACTGACACAATGCCGCTCGACAATGAACAGATGCAAGTGGTCGAGGCTCCGATCAATTGCCACATCCGCGTGCTGTCCACGCCCGGCGGGGGCAAGAGCTCCGTCCTTGTAGCCAGAGTGGTCCATCTGATCGAACACTGTCACGAGGACGCCAGCTGCATGCGCATCATGTCCTTCTCGCGCCAATCCGCGGCCGAGGTGGCTTCCCGCCTCCCGGAAGGGGTCCGCTGCTCGACAATCCATTCGTTCTGCAGCGAGCTTTCCTTCCGGCTTGAGCCCACCTTTGAGGATCCCGAGCGGTGCCTCATCGGGGCCGAACGACTCGCAGCAGACGAGGAGGATGCCGCGCGAGAGCTCTTTAGCCCCGACGAGTTCCTCTTCCGCCTCCGTGACCTGTTGACCGCTGGGAAGTGCAAGCACGACGACGTCGATGGCCTTCGCTTCCTCTTTGTTGACGAGATGCAGGACCTGTGCCCCGTCCAATTTGATGTCATCAGGCTCCTGAGCGAGCTCTTTGGGGTGCGGGTTTTCGGAGTGGGTGATAGAAATCAGAACATCTATGGCTTCCGGAGCTCCGATGCAAGGTTTCTGGACGAGATGGAGAAGCTCCCAAGTCATGAGTGCATATCCTTTGAGCTGACGCGCAACTACCGCAGCCTGCCACCCATCATCTCCTTTTCAAACGCGCTCGTGGAGGGGAGAAAGCGGATGGTTGCTGCGAGGTCGGCAGAGCTTGAGGCGGCACCAACCCTGACTTGCTTTGAGCACCAGGGCCAGGAGCTAAGCTGGGTGGTAGAACATGTGTGCAAGCGGCCGGCAGGGGACCTTGCAGTCATTGCCAGGACGCGCAGGGAGGTCTTCCTCCTCGCGCACAAGCTGGTCGAGAGGGGTGTTCCCAACAAAGTAATTGTCACAGAGGGGGACTCTGCAAAGCTCCTCAAGGACTCTGAGAGCGTGTCACTCTGCACGATGCACGGCTCCAAGGGCTTGGAGTGGCCTGTGGTCTACTTGGTCGGTTTGAATGACCGCCACAACAAGTCCTTGCTGACAAAGGTGGAGCAGGAGCAGGAGGACAACCTGCTGTTTGTTGCAACCACCCGGGCCCGAGACGAGCTGCACATCACCTCTCCTTACGGAACCGTCAGCCGTGTCATCTCACGGGTGCCTCGTGATCTCTTTCTGAGCACTCCCCCAGACAAGAGCAGGGGGGTTGTGAAGCCAAGGTTCTCGGAGGGGGGGCGCGACCCGTACGTGCGAAGCGATCGCTCAGTCTCGAGCTTTGTGCAATACTGCAGTGGTGCGCTCTACCAGCAGATGAAGGATGGTGGCCTTCTGCCCCGCCGCTTTCCTGGTGCGCGCATCGAGAGGCTCCATGCTGCGCACCCGTTTCCCAAGGCATTTGAGGATTCAAAGGCACTGTACGGGTCGATCGTGGAGCGCGTCATCTTCAAGCAAGTGGACAAGCAGGTCAGGGAACGTGCAATCCGGGCGGGTGGTTCTTCGGACCTGCTTCACATGCGCAGTCAGGACTCCCACGCGAGCCGCTGCTTCCTCTATGTGAGGACGGACCGCCTCACCTGGGACACGCGTGCGGCTACAGAGGAGGAGCTCCGGGTTCAAAAGGATGCACTGGCCTCCGAGTTCGGGCTGACTGCCGAGCACGTCAGGGAGTACGACATCAGGTCACAACCTGCCTACGTCGGATCCAAGGGCGTCCTCTACGCTCAGCACGCTGACGAGGCGCATGCTCGGGCCTTTGACGGTCGGATCAGGGGCATCCGAGAGTCGTACAAGCGATACATCAAGAATGACGTTGATCTGGGAACAGAGGAAGGCCTCCGCGTGATCTCGGATGTTGCAACCTGTGCACACATCTGTTCCGCCCCGGCAAGGACGCACCTGCTCTTCAAGCGGCCTGCTTGTGGCAGTCTAGACATGGACTCCAATTTGGGGCTTCTCCAACAAACCGCAAAGGTGGTCCGCAAGCCGTTAGGACCCCATTTTGACAAGCATCCGCCTCAAGTGATTACGTCTCCACCAGACATTGCAAAATCTCCGTACATGCTGCGCACTTTTGGAGTAGCAACGGACCTTGACATCTCTATTGAAGCAGTTAAGGGGATCTGCGACCTGGTAATTGGCACGACCATGGTGGAGATCAAGGCGTCAATGGAGCCCGGTGGAGTGCAGATTGGCTGGGTGTTGCAGGCGCTTCTCTATGCAGCGCTGGCACGAGAGAGGGGGTTGGACATTCAAGAGATCGCAATCTATAATCCATTAAAGGGCTTTCTTTGGCGAGCGCCGATCAGCGAATGGACAAAAGGGCCAGAGCTATTGAGATTGGTCGCAGAGGAGACCTCATCACAGGTGGCTCCAGTGGGACGGGCATGCTGAGCAGGAGTGCATCACCGATTGACTTGACCACATGTTCCAGTCGTTGAGATCCATGCACTCCTTGATTGCCCCAGGGAGTAACGAGTCTCTGGAGTCTCCCTTGTAGAGCAGCAAATCCGGTAGAACAATGGATTTACTGCTTCTGCCAATTGTTGCAAGCCGATCCGCGAGCTCATTCCCAGGTATGCCAACATGGCCCTTGACCTTTGCAAGAATTAGTTCCGACTTCCTTTCGAGCAGCCACCGCGAACATCGGACCAGCACCTCGAACCGGGGATCAAGTGTCCCCTTTCTGATCAAGTCTATGCTCGTTTGGCTGTCGGTGAAGATGTGCCCGTCCTGAGAGTGCAGAATTGCAACAAAAATTGCGGCCAACTCTGCATGATTGCTATCTGCTCTCCTCGACCTACACGGTACCAGACTGTAGCTTTCAAGCCGCCTACGGCTTTGATAATTGACTCCAATCCCAGCACGCCCACCCTTCACACTGGCGTCCGTGTAGGTCTCATGCCTTCTCACCGGCAGTGCACGGCAATATGCAATCTGACGTGCAGTGCATGCCATGCTCCTTATTACATATGCCTCTATGATTCGGCCGGTTGAGAACGCGCTTGAGAGATGATTGCATCATAGTGCTGCGTGTCAGCATCAAACAGCAGGTGCAGCACCGGCCGCCGTCCGACATTGCGGCGCCTCTCCACACTTCTGGGTCCTGCGCGACTGGCGAAGAAGATCCCTTTCTCTCCATTCTCCGGATCGTGAGCCGGATGAACGAGAATGCAAACATTCAGCAGCGCAGACAGCGCCAGCAACTCCGTCTGCCCTCCAAACGTTCTGTTCTCCACCATATGAGCGGCATAGCTCTCCTTGTCAACGATCTCTGGGCAACCCGGGTCCGCCGCATACTCCATCTCGACGCTCTCCTTCCCAGTGACGTTGCCCCGAATCCCACCCAGGGGCCAGGTCCAGTGCTGCACGACATAGTTGACCGTCTCTGTGCGCAACTTCTGCACGGCAGCCTTGAACCTTGCGCTGTTTGGGTCGGGAAGCTTCCCCTTGGAAGTGTGATAGAAGCACAGGAACGTTGCAGCAAAGAGGCACGCGCCATCGCCGGGCACTGAAACAACCTCGGGGTCGTCCGGCAAGCCGCTTGTTCTGTACATGGCGTACTTAGGGTGAAGGATTTGCTGTTTGTGGCAACGCATCCCAGCCCCCAAAGCCATGATCAAGCACGCGAGATCGGTCCTCCTATCCGCGCCTGCCCAAGCACTCCTCTGTGCCCTTGCCGTCCACAGCACGTACTATGCGGCCGAGGTGCTCCATGCCAGATACTGCACACCCTCCTTCTTCTGGAGCGCCTTCAGCAGCAGCTCGAGCAGCTGCCTCGCTCTGCGGCGCCTCTCCGACCTGTCTCGAGACTACTTCCCGATGTTCCTCGCGGCTATTGCTTGTGCTGTGGGCTCCGCCTTGCGCAAAAAGGCGGTCTGACGCGAGATGCCTCTTTCGTAAAGCGAGAACCGACCGCTCGTCCGCCCGGATCTTCCAGTGAACATGGTTGTGATTAACCCAATTGCCAAAGCTGGCATAGATCTGGTAGTCGGGCAGCTCTATAGCCTCCATGAAAGCAGCGACCTCTTGAAACGAAGCCCGAAGCTCTTCGCCCGAAAGATCGAGCGTCGAGGCCTTGTGTACATGTGGTGTGTAGATCAGAAGCGGCCGTCCCTTGAGATCAAAATGGAATCGCCCGTGCCTCCCATCCGCAATCACCAGGCTGCGAGCATATTGTGTCAAGTGACAGGTGTAGCAACTCATCAAAGGCCCACCGCGAATTTCGGGTTGAATTGGGTGGAGAAAATCAGCAGCTCTGATATGGCGCAGCGGTGGCTCGCATGGCGCTCGTGGTTTGGGCCGCCTCTCATCACCGCGGCATACCTGGGTGTTGCCCAGTTTGGAAGGCTCCTGGTGGACAGCAAGACCCATAGTGCGTCCGTCTGGCCTCCTTCTGGGGTTGGCCTGGCAGCTGCTCTCCACTTTGGCAGGCCATCAGCAGCTGTAGGCATTGCGGCCGGCTCACTATTGCATCTCCTCTTGATGTACCTGACGACCGAGAGGTACCACCGGACAATCTTCCTCGCAATCTCCCCAGCTTTTGCGGCAATCAACGTCCTGGAAGCTCTTGTGAACTGCACACTCATCCAGTTCGTATCAAAACAAAGGTCGGGGTGGTTTGAAACTTGGCGGGGAGCGGTCCTTTTCTTTCTTCCGATCCCGTTCGCCCCCCTCGCATCTGCTTACCTCATTGCTTTCTTACTTGCCCTTGTCAATTTTGTCCCAACAGCTTACGTGGCCAAGTATGGTGCAGCAATATGGCTGGGCCGCCTCGGTGGCATATATGCTTTCACGCCAGCACTGACAAACCCGTGGAACGGACTGTTTCGGATTCATCAATGGAAGGTGATGCTGACATTTGCCGGCATTGCAGTAGTATTCTCATTCACTTTCATGAACGGTTGGGGGCTTATAACGTCTTCTCAACCACGACTGTTCATTTTTCCAGCCACTGCTATGCTAGTTCTTGCAACACCTGCTTTGGGTAATCAGGAGGTCACTGGGGCAATCTTTCTCGCAATGGCCATGGTTATTGTCGGAACCGCCCGGGGGATGGGTCCATTCAGTGGCGACAACCACTCGCCAATCTTTTGGCTGACGTTGGAGCAGATCTACATATGCGTCACCAGTGCCAAGACGATCTGTATTGCAGCCTTGTCACGTGAAAAAGACGACAAGCACGTGCAACTGCAGAGGGTCAACGAGTTGCTCGAGACGCGGGTGCAGCACAGAACAAGCGAGTCAACGGCTGCGATTGACCGTGCGGAGGAGGTTGGTCGGCAGAAGCTGGGATTCGTGAGGCATGTACGCGAAGAGATACGCGCGCCTCTGGTAGGGATCCAACGGCTGTGCTTTACTGAAAGCCCTCTCGACATTGACTCCCTCCGGGCACGGGTGGCCGGCACGGCAGAGCTGCTGGTCACCGTTCTGGACGACCTGGTCGACGTGGGGTACGGCGAAGGTGGCAGGCTGTGCTCTGAGATGCTGAAGTTTGAACCGGAGGCGCTCTTTAGGCGTGCACTGGACCTGGTCAGGCCGGATCTATCGAAGGTGGCCACCCTTGAAGCTGACAAGGACCTTCCTCGGTATGCCGAAGGCGACATGAAGAAGCTGCAGCGCTGCCTGGTTGCGATGATCAACTGCTGCTGCACCGGTGATGTGTGTTCGGTCCGGCTTGGCATCCTGTGCATGCCGCCCGAGATGATGGCGAACGGCGTCCATTCCCGCCACAGGCTGTGGATACGCTTCGAGGTGCATGCAGAGCCTCACGGGGGGCAAGCAACGGACCTCGAGGGCGGCTGGGTGCTCAACCCATACGATCCAAAAACCTCTGTGGATGACCGCCCCGTGGTGCTAGCTGACGAGATGGGTGGACGGCTCTTCCGAGCCCGCGACGGCCTCAGTGCAAGGCTGGAGGTCCCTTTAAGACGCACAATGGACAACAACTCCCTGGGGTCCAGTGTCCGCTTCCGTGAGGCCCGAGCGCAAGCCATTCTGGACGGGCTGGAGCTGAGCCCGCAGAAAGAGTAGAGTGCTCGGACACTTATGATCAAAGAACAAGTGACTTTCGAGCAATGGAGCCAATACTTGCAGTTTTCGTTGGGATCGCACTTGTGTCGTACGCACTGCTGTGCTGTTTCCTTTTCATTGACGCATTGTGCTTGGAGGACGACGCGGACGGCCTGTGAAGCGAGCGCTCTTTTTTTCATGGTATAGCTGTTAGGTATGACGCATGCTATCAGATATGCACGCCCCTTTTGCATCATGAATGTAAGGGCTTGCGAGCCTCGTTTGCCGGTCCTTGAGGCAACCGATCACGTGTACATTTTACGCCATAACAGGAACATTCTGAGAGCGCCGCTTCCCATCGAGCGGCCATTGGAACCACCGATGGCGATGCTGTTTCATGACAAGAGCTATGCAACCGAATTTCACTACCAGTTTGACCCTAGCGCCCACCTGGAGGAGGTGGAGCTCGGCAAGTTCGAGACATATGCCCACTCAAATAACCTGCCCTTGCAGATAGTCTTCGTCAATGGCAAACATGTTGTCCGCCCACCACGCCGAGACCCCCAACACTATCGCCAGATGCTAGCAACTATGTGGGATTCGTCCCAGTGACTTCTACTACTTCGCCCTGAGTGATGCGTGCCAGTTTTGCCAACGGATCGCTGGCAAAGTCGACGCGGTATCTCTCTGTCCAGTGCACCCCCGCTGTCTCTCCAGAATACCTGGCGATCACAGGCCGATGCGGGTATACACGGATGCACCCCTCGGATTTGGCGCCGCCGATAAGACGACGTTCAGCCAGCAAGCCTTTCGGGATCACATAGCAGCAGTTCACTTTGGTTTCTGGTAGCTGAATGCAGAGGAAGTCGAAGTCGTCAACTGCATACTGCCTATAGGTGGATTTGCCACCCACTCTGCCTGCGTTCTTCTGGCAACTTACTTTGTACTGGTCCTTTTTGACGTCGTATCGGGCCAACTTCAATTGCCATCTCTTGCCCTCTACAAGGTAGTCATAGCTCATGTGCTCGGCTGGAGGGTCCACGAACGTAACTGACAATGAGCGCTGGAGCCTTTTGAAAGCCTCGTACTCCGCCAAGGCAGTTGGAGCCGTGGGCTTCTCGTGCTCCGTCGGGCTACGTAATACGTAATTGCTCGAGCCTGTCAAGGCCTCCTCATATATCTTGTGGATTGCACTGGCCAGGTTAGCAAAGTCCACTTCCTGAAGTCGATCAGGATTTATGCTATATCGGACTCTTGTTACCGGAATCTGAACGCATTGGCTGACCAGTTTGGATCCTTCTGCCAGCCATATGCGAGGGGGCTGGACGTGAACTGCTATGAAGACTAGCAACAAGCCCGTGTAGCCGTTCGTATGTTTGAAGCTGTAAAAGTTTGTCCCATTGCGGCCGTCCACCCCGGTTACACCAGTGGTCTTGAGTTGTATGCCAAGGGCAAGTGCACCAGGCATGTAAACGCAGCAGTCGGCACGAGCTTTCTCGAAAGATTTGTGGAACTCGAGACGACCGTCCTTCTGGATCGCACGCGAGAGTATTTGCAGGCCCCGTGCTTCTTTCTCGTTGTTGTCACCGTATTTTGCCAGATTAGCAAAGCGTGCAACGGCAGCCTCGTCCATCTCCAGATATGCTTTTCGAGACAATTGCAAAGCCTTAAGTGTCTCGCGGGGCTTGTACAAGCGATTCTTACTTAGGGCCATTCCAACGTTGCAAAAGAGCACCGCCATGATCACTGTTGAAGGGAACGTCTCTTCAGGCAAATCGACTTTGCTGAAAGGCCTGCAGGCTGCCGGCCATGACGTGTACTTGGAGCCAGTCTCTACCTGGTCGAGTCAGCTCGGGCCTTTTACGCGGACCCGGCCCGTTACGGCCTCCCCCTGCAACTGAAGGTGCTGACCTCCTTCCTTCGAGCCGGCAAAAAGGAGCAGTCAATAGTGGAGAGATCTCCAGTGAGCTCGAGGTACATTTTTGGGCGCCTCTTGCACGAAGCGGGGCTACTCACGGACGTAGAGATGGACACGTATCGAAGCATCTTTGACGCCCTTAGCCCCCTACTGATCCAACCGGCAGCGTGCATATATGTTTTCTCAGACCCTGCTGAGTGCTTCACACGAGCCACGCAAAGAGGCAGACAAGAAGAAGCCCAACTCACGGAGCACTACTTGGCAAGGCTGCACGCTGCTCACGAGAGCATCTTTGAGCGCTCTTGTGAGGAGGTCGCTGAGGGTGTCTTTAAATGTGAGAGTCCCTGCTTTGCAAGAGCTTCTGGATCGACGGGCGGCGATCCAAGGATAAGGTCTTAAGAGCGTGTGCAGCAGCCCTGCAGTACCTAACATCACCTTCGTGAGGAGCTTCTGGCGCCGCATAATTTCTGGATGCTCTGAAAGAATGGGCAAATCCAGTGGGAAGAAGACGAGACCCGGAAAAACGGAAACGAACAAGTTCTCAAGAATCGGTCCCACTTTGGTTGCGTGGATCGATTCGCAGGTTGAGGAGGTGAACATTGAGGCTGCTTTCCAACAGGAGGTGAAGCAGCGGCAGGACGAAGTGAAAGAAACCCCTGTGCCTCCGAAGCAGATGCTCAAGCCTCCGGAGCTCAAGCTAGAGAACCCCAGGGCCGCTCCAACCATCGGGGAAGCCGAAGAGACAGACCATTCCTGTATCGACGAGAGCGACGCACCATGCTGGGACTCTGGAGATTTCGGTGATGATGACGAACGGGGCTCCGAGGCATCTTTTGCGGAGCGCGAGCCCGAGTATTCGTCAGACGAAGAATGCTATCAGATTGTTGAGCAGCCAAGGCTGCCACATAGTCGCTTATTCAGCTCGAGACCACGGCGTAACATCATTGTTTGTGCTCAGGCGCCAGCATTGAAAGAAGAAGACTTTGTGCCAGAGTAAGAAGACATTACACGGACTGGGCCTTGAGTGCCCTCAATGTCATTGACGATCTATTGAAGCAAAAGTCTGCCACCTGTCGTAAGTATCCCTCCTCAAACTGCGTCTTATGGAACAATCGAGCCATGATGGTGTCGTAAGCCTCAAGGATAGCTCTCCTATGCACATGTATCCACTTCTCCCTCCCAAGGACCCTCTTGATGAATTGCTCGCCCGGCTCCGGAACGCCGCCTCTGTCCACTTCAAGCAGGCCCCAAGGGATCGGGTGGAACCTCTTGCGCAGCGCTCGTTGATTGGCATCCATAAGCTGGCGAAGCTTGAAGATAAACTGGCAAAACTGGGGGAAGCTGCAGCGGTCGAGGACCGGGTGGCCTCCACTCCTCATGAAATCCTGCACCTCCTCGTAGCAGGCAAGCAGATCGTCCTGATGTGCAGAGATGAACGTCTCTTCTTCACCAAAGAAGTCGTCCTGCAGCAACTGCTTATCGTCATCTGACTCGGCGTCAGACATCATTCTCGTCCTGAGAAGACTCCTCCTCTTCTTGCGGGGGCGGCTGTTCCCTAAGTGCCGATGTGGCACTGTTGTCGCCTCCTTGACCCTTCTTGGCCCCTCCGCTCCTCCTAAGTGCATGGTTGACCTTCACTGCGCGATTGGCCAGGATGAACTCGGCCATCTCCCCAGCCACGGGGTCGTTCGGCTTGCCTTCTCTGCTGGCCAAGAAGCTAGAGATGGCGGTCTTGATCGAATCTTTTGTGAGCGCCTCTTTGGCCTTTGTGCGATAGAGCTGCACTTTGCCCCCCGCGATATTGCAGGCATCCAACTGATTGGCAGCCATAAAGTCGCACACGCTCTCTTTCAGCTCCCGCAGTCTCTCGTTGAGAACCTTGATATCCTTTGAGACCTGTGCCTTTTGCTCCGTCAACCTGAGCCACAGTCGTACATCGGACTTGAACTTGTCCGTGACCTCAACGGTGGCGGGGTTGTTGCTTGCCATCTGCTCTTTGATGCCTCTATTGGAGAAAAGCTTCACCCTAAGTACGTACGCCTCTAGCGAGGGTACCCATCAGGGTCCCTGCCGTGGCCAGGCCATGTACTTGGGGACAAGCTAATCCGTCACTTCGACTCCAGGTATGGATCAGACCTACGTTGCCCGTGCAGCTTTGTTACTTACCATAGGACGGCCTACCTACTGCTTGTGGAGGTGCTCAAAACATTGCTCCAGATGGGGGCCCACGCCGACCCGGTAAAACCCTGAAATGGGACCGCCCCACAACATTCTTGACCATGGCAGGATTAGAAAGGAGCTGTTCCTGTTTCTCGAGGGAGACAATGACGTGCTCGGTCAACCTCCTACCTGTGGCACCTCTCTTTAGCCCCAGATTGTCCCTCATAAGCTTGCCACCCCTGGTCATCAAAGCACGTCCCTTCCAAACATCAACACGTGTTCCGTAAACAGGGTAGCGAGCGATGCGTTTCTTCACTTCCCAGGCTGTGCCAAACTCCTTCTCAAAGCTTCCTTCACGCTCACGAACGTGTGCCATTGTGTTGTAGCATAGGCGCAGAAAAAGACTCTTCGGCTTCCCGGCCAAGAGTCCGGTGTGAAGCGGACAGCGTTCATAGCTTGTACCAACGATACACGTCTGCTCTTCCGCTGTGCCTCGAGATGTATGGCAGTCCGTCATTACCAAGCATGACGACACCTCGACACTTGTTTCCAGGATAGGGTGGCCCTGGCCGCGAACCATACTTTTTCAAATGGCTCATGTCGATGCATCCGCTAGGCAGCTTTGTCAGGTTCGTGAAAGCAACGCCACCTGGTGCTGGAGATTTCGGACGACGAGTTGCCCGTGTTGGCACAACAACGGGTACAACTGGCACATGCACAGCGGCCCCACGCGTTCCCTGCCTTGGCCTCCTCGCTTGTGTTCTCCCAGCAGGAGAACGTCTAGCAGGAGCTGCAGGGACGACGACCGGCATGACGACCGGGGTTGGAATCGCTGGCATGTGTCTCCAGCAGAACGTTTGGCCCCGTGCAACGCACGCCTTGCATCTCGTGTTTGCACGTGTGTAGCCCGCACAAACGCCGACGCGACACCTTACCATGATGTACTAAACTTCAAACAAAATAAGCTGACCGCTCATGAAATCCAATGCCGAGTTTTTAGAATTAGGGTTTTGAATATTCATATTCTGCAAGGTGAGAGGATTTTACGGTTTTAGGGTTTTAGGGTTTGCAGAGGGGACAGCAAGGAGACAGCTAGGGTTGTAGGGTTTTAGGGTTTCATGGTTTTGGGCTTTTAAGGTTTTAGGGTTTAGAATTTCAGGGGGGCAGCAA